>CAUYON010059407.1:0-11894 GCA_963573935.1 Arctocebus calabarensis | reverse complement strand
GGACTGTATCCATTCATTGATACATTCATTCACCTTGCCCCTGGAGGAAGGGACTGTATTCATTTGTTTCCTGGCCAAGGAACCCATACACCTATATATACCCTGAGACTAAAGGCCTAAAGGAGGAGATGGGGAAAGACCGGGAGAGAAACGGAGAGAGCTTCTCTCTCCCCATTAGAATTTTCTCCCTCTACCAGGAGCTTTAGTGTTTTCTGTATTCTTTTCTGTAAATAAATTCTGTCTTACCACTAGGGGGTGGGGGGGAATAATGTAATGAAGAATAATAAAATACATGTATAAAAAAAAAAAAGAATTTCCTTCCTGCTCTAGGGTAATGATTCCCACTGCCATTTTTATTTGTTTTTCTTTATGAAATTGAGTAATGGAGGACCCAGGTAAATATGTGAAGTTAATCTAGACTTTTATGGGGTTCTGAACTAATGAATTTATCCCTGGGAGGACTGAGGGAGAAAAAGAGTCATGTCTTGCCATATTGGATTCTGACCCAGAGAAATTGTGGGATAACAAATTTGCTTTCTGTAAGCTGCCACATTTGTAGGAATCTGTTACACAGCAGTAGATGCAGAGTGCATCTCCTCTCACCTGCATGTCATAGCGCGCCATGAGGACAGCAAAGCTGCTGAGGTGAGTGCAGTGGCAGGTGGTGCTGGTGTCTCTGGGGTCCACTGTCCTGCAGCCTGTGGTGGCCCAATGTCCACATCCATTCTGGCCATGCTCCCAGAAGGCACAGAATACCTTCTGCCTCGGCCCAGGGATCACTGACTGTAGGTACAGGGCACAGGTGTGAGCTGGGGGTTGAGATGCTCTGTGATCCTGGCCCAAAGTTGGCTTGAGAAGGGTTGGTTTTTTGGGGGAAATGATGCAAATAAGATAGGGCCCCCTAAACCCTAAGGGTTAACTGACCAATAAGGCTGTGCCTAGGCCTCAGGCATCTTCCAACGCCTACCACCTCACCCTGCCCGCACTCACATGATGGGAGAAGGTGAAAGTAACTGGGGAGCTGAGGTTCTGGGTGTCCTTGTTGCTTAGAAAGGCAGAAGTGACGTCTGAGAGCAGGACGGGGGGTACATTCTGCTGCCAGCCCTTGTGTGTTTCATGCAGAGCTGCCAGCTGCTCAGGTTCCAGGACCAGGGGGGCCTCAGCCAGCAACTTGCCCATCCCTGTAGTGGACACGAGGCCCACTACAGAACGGCCTGCAGGGCAAGTTAACATCTTGAGGTCCCCAGCAGGGCTTTATCCTTCTTAAATAAACTCTTCTCTTAGGGCCCCCCACACTCCACACCTCTCTTTAATCTTTAAATATCTATTTTCCACATCTTTGGGCATTTTATCTCACCATGAAGCCTCATGAACCTTCTACTATCTCAGCCATTACCTGTGTCACCAGGTTTCTGTGCCAGATTCCAGTTCAGCTGCATCTTTGTCTGATTCTGAGTCAAGGTAACATTCCTGTCTTCTTGGTCCTGCACCTTCAGGGACAGTTCTATGAATTGTGGGTGTTATATAAGGGAAGTGAGGTTAGGATTTGTGCCTGCAGTGGTTGACATGGGTGTGTGTATATCTTTATATACATACACTATATGTACACACTCTATAGTTAATATATATGCTCACACTTGTATATAATATATATGTATATACACGTACAGAATATTAGAAAAGAATAGCATAAATAATTGTACAATATCAAATTAGATAACCTAGATAAAATGGACAAAACTACCAAAACTCAATGGGAGGCGTCCCTTTGACTACAGACTTCAAGCTGTATTACAAGGCTGTAGTAATGAAAACAGCATGATATAGGCACAAACACAGAAGCATAGACCTACGAATCAGAACAGAGAACCCAGAGATGAGACCATCCTCATATTCCCACCTAATCTTTGTTAAATCAGATGAAAACATACATGGGGGGAAAAGAATTCCTATTTAATAAATGGTACTGGGAAAACTGGATAGCCACATGTAAAAGACTGAATTGGGAGGCACACCTGTCACCTCTCAAAAAAATTAATTCATGGTGGACATTGGGCTTAAACCTAAGGCATGAAAAGATAAGCATTGTACGAGAAAATGTTGGAAATACTCTTATAGATATTGGTGTAGGAAAAGAATTTGTGAAGACAACTCCAAAAGCAACCACAAATAAACAAATGAGACCTAATCAAATTCAAAAATTTCTGCACAGATAAGGACACAATCAATAGAGTAGTAAATAAAGAACTTAGAGAATGGGAGAAATATTTGCATGCTCTACACCTGATAACCAGAATCTACAAAGAACTCAAGTCAATCAGCAAGAAAAAAAATCAAACCTCATTAAAAAGTGGACAAGAGGCTAAGGCACCAGCCACATGCAGCAAAGCTGGCAGGTTTGAATCTACTCCGGGCCTGCCAAACAACAATGACAACTAAAACCAAAAAATAGCTGGGCATTGTGGCAGGCACCTGTAGTCCCAGCTACTTGAGAAGCTGAGGCAAAAGAATCACTTAAGCCCAGGAGTTGGAGGTTGCTGTGAGCTGCGATGCCATGGCACTCTACCCAGGGCAACAGCTTGAGGCTCTGTCTCAAGAAAAAAAAAAAAGTGAGCAAAAGACATAAATAGAAACTTTTCTTTCTTCTTTTTTTCTGAAATAATACTTTTATTTTATACCTCAGGACAATGAAGATAAAGAAGGGATGGTGTTGAGACAGGACCCTATCCTCACTGGTTCAGTATCTTTCCATATGGACATCCTGACAAGTGAAGCTTTTGTGGGGAAGGAAGAGATAGTATATCTCTAGATATACTATCGAGATAGTATATCCCATCAACTCATTGATCATGTCATTGCTTTCAACATCTCTGTTTTTGCTTTCATGGATTGATTTCACCTGTTTAAGAGGAGAAGAAACCTGCCCTGTTTATTCACAAGAGTGAACTATTATTCCCTCATTTGTGATGAGAATATACAAACATTATTGGGACCTGGGCAGCGCCTGTTGCTCAGTGGGTAGGGCACTGGCCCCATATACCAAGGGTGGTGGGTTTAAACCCGACCCTGGCCAAACTGCAACAACCACCACCACCACCACCACCAAAACAAATAGCTGGGCATTGTGGCGAGTGCCTATAGTGCCAGCTACTTGGGAGGCTGAGGCAAGAGAATCACCTAAGCCCAAGAGCTGAAGGTTGCTGTGAGCTGTGACACCACAGCACTCTACTGAGGGTGACAAAGTGAGACTCTGGCTCCCCCCCCCGCCAAAAAAAAAGATTAGTCAAACATTATTGGGACTGAAGGTAAAGTTCACTGTGAGTTCCCTCTGACATCCATCTCCATCCCACTCCTGGTGTTTTCCCTCCTAGCTGTCCTATGTCTCTCCTTCAACTTGTTTTCCCACCCATGGGCCCCCACCCACAATTCTCAGCATGAAATAGGAAACTCTGAACTCCCAGAAGTTTTGTTTATTCTTCTATCTCTTTCTAATTTGATCTCTAATTACATCAAAGAATGAGGCAATATTCTAGTGTTTTCCAATTATAAGTGAATTTGAAGTGGATTACCTAGGGAGCTTGTTAAAATGCAGGTCCCTGGTCCTTATCTCCTGAAATTAGGATTCAATAGATGATCATGAACAGAAATTTTTCAAAAGAAGATAGTCTAATGGCCAAGAAACACATGAAAAAATGCTTAGTGTCTCTAATCATCAGTAAAATGCAAATCGAAACCACAGTGAAGTATCACCTAATTCCAGTGAGAATGGATCTTATCACAAAGTCCCAGAATAACATGCTGGTATGGATGGAGAGAGAGAACATTGCACCTTTCTGGTGGGTCTGCAGACTCGGACAACTGCTATGGAAAGTAGTATGGAGGTAACTCAAACAACTAAAAGTAGACCTGCCATTTGATCCAGAACTCTTATTACTAGGAAAAAAAGGAAGGACATTTTTTAAAATAGACATGTGTATTTGCATATTTAGAGAAGCAGGATACACAATTGCATAGATATAGAAATAACTTAAATGCCCATTAATACACAAGTATTACTAATCATGATAAATCATAATACATACATGAGTATTTATTAATCATAAAACCACCATAACCATAAAAATCATAAAATGTGGTATATGAATACCATGAAGTACTACTCAGCCATAAAAAATGGGTGATCTAGTATCTTTTGTAACAATCTGTATGGAACTGGAGACCATTCTTCTTAGTGAAGTATTGCAAGAGTTGAAAAACAAACACCACATGTACTCAATACTAAACTACTAAATGGGAACTAGTTGATCAATACTTATGTGCACATAAGGGTTAAAATTCAAAGGAAATCAAGTAGGTAGAAGGCGGGGAGAAGAGGTTTGATAAATTAACACCCTGATACTGTCATAAGGCACATCTTCTGGGTGAAGGGCACACTCATAATTTTGACTTAGAATGTGCAAAGGCAAATTACATAACCAAAACATGGGTACCCCTGTAATATTCTGAAATAAATATATAAAAAGAAAATTTTAACAGATCTATTGAATCAAAAACATCCCAAATGAACAGCCCAGACAAGATGGCTTTTTTTTTTTTTTTGACAAGATGGCTTTTTCACTGGTGAATTCTACCAGCCTCTTCAGGAAGAATCAACATGTCAACTCTTCTAAAAAATAGAAGAGGAAAAAACACTATTCAGATGATTCTATGTTAATATGACTCTGATAAGAAAACCAGATACAGACATCACAAGGGAAGAACCCTATAGACCAATTTCTCTTATAGATAAAGATGAAAAAAATCATCAGGAAAATATTAGAAATATATTTAACCAAGGAGGCTCAAGATTTGTAACAGAAAACTGCAGAAGTTGTTGTTGTTGTTTTTTTTGCAGTTTTGGGGGGCCAGGCTTGAACCACCACCCCCGGTATCTGGGGCCAGCACCCTACTCCTTAAGCCACAGGCACTGCCCCATTGCAGAAGTTTTTGAAAGAAATTAAATAGCCTAACTACTGTAGTCCCCAACCCCTCATCAGTGGATTGGTACTTGGCAAAACACCCAAATGCACAAAACAATCTTATAGGACAACAAATTTGCAGGACTTATATTATCTGGTTTGAAAACTAAATAGAAGTCTACAGTAAACAAAACACTATGGCATTGGCATAAAGATAGACATACAGACCAACAGAATAGGATTGAGAGCCCAGAAATGAACCTACACGTCAATGGTTAGTTGATTCCCAACAAAAGGTGCTTAGACTAATCAATGGAGGGAAAGAACATACTCTTCAACAAGTGATACTGGGATTACTGGATATCGACATGCAACAGAAAAAAATTGGCCCTTCACAAAATATACAAGAATGAACTCAAAATAGGTCAAAGAGTTCTGAATTTAGAAACTAACACTAGAACATTTTGTAGAAAAACATAATAGTAAATCTTCCTGGTGTTGGATTTGACAATGAATTCTTAAATATGACATCAAATGCATGATCAACAGAAATAAAAACATAAATAAAATGGGCTTCCTTGATATTTAAAAAAGCTGAAGTGCAAATACTATCAAGGTGAAAAACCAATCTAGAGAAAAGAAGAAGGTATTTGCAGAATATTTGCAGATGATATTATGTATTTCATATATACAATGAGCTCTTACAACTCAACAACCATAAGACAACCCAATTAAAACATGGATAAAGGATTTTAACAACTATTTCTCCAAAAATTATACACAAATGGCGAACAAGCACATAAAATTATGTTAAACATTGTTAATTATTTGTGATGTGCAAATTCAAACCATAACGAGATCTCACGTCACATAAAGTAGAAAGGCTATAATAAAAACAATATTTACTAAAGGTGTGGCGATTGTAACCTGCAGTGTTTCTGGTGGGAATATAAAAATAGAGAAGCCACTTTGGAAAACCAGTTTGGTGGTTCATCAAAAAGTTGAACATAGAATTACCATATTACCCAGCAATTCCACTCCTAAGTACATACTAAAAAGAACTGAAAACAGATTGGGCATAGTGGCTCATGCTATACTCCTAATACTCTTGGAGGCTAAGGCAGGAGGATTGCTTGAGGTCAGGAATTTGAGACCAGCTTGAGCTAGAGTGAGACCCAGTTGCATAATCTAAAAAAATTAGCGAATTGTGGTGGCAGGGGCCTCTAGTCCCAGCTACTGGGGAGACCGAGGCAAGAGGATCATTTGTGGCTAGAGGATCATTTGAGGCCAGGGGTTTGAGTTTCAGTGAGCTGTGGTGATGACACTGCACTCTAGCCTAAGCCACACAGAGCAAGGCTCTGTTTCAAAAACAAATGAGCAAAAGAAAAGAAAAAACTGAACACAGTTATTGAAATCATTCTTGTATACCAAGATTTATAGCAGCATTATTCACAATAGCTAAAAGGTGGAAACAACCCAAATGTCCATCAATGGTTGGATAAGTTAAACAAAATGTGGTATATCCATATGATGAAATGATATTAGGTTTTGGAAAACAATGAAATACTGATCCTCGTGACATGGATGTACCTTAGCAATGTTATGGTAAAGAAGCTAGACTAAAAGGTCACATATTGCATGATTCCATTTAGATCAAATATCTTGATGAGGCAAATCCAGAGAAACAGAAAGCACATCTGTGTTTCTCAGGGGCTGAAGGAACAGAGGAATGAGACGTGATTGGTTAGGAGTTATAGCGTTTAGTTTGGGGTGATGGAAACATTTTGGAGCTAGAGTTGGTGGTTGTACACTTTATGAATATCCTGGGGTCTACTTAAATGCATGTTTTAAAATAATTCATTTTATGTAATGTGAATTATGCCTTAATAAAACAAATTGCACTTATATGTGAAATAATATTAATTTGTATTCTTCAACATTAAACACATTGTTTTATTTTGAAGCTATTTGTTTTGTTAATGTCTTCATCATATTTATTTTGCTGTTGATAATTTCTGTTACAATGAAAATATATATTATTTACAGATTTATGAATATCTTTTTAATCTTTTAATTTATTTATGAGAGCAACATTGAGATACGAGTATGGTCACTGGGCTCTAGTGAGATGAGAGAGGAATGAGGCAGGGAAGAGGCAGAGCAGGATCCTCAGGGCAGACCCAGGTGCTTACCTGTGCCTGCAGAGTATTTGAAGGTCCACAGCCCATCAGGCAGGGTCTTGCTCAGTCCTCTCAGGACATCCTCCAGGCCAACCAGCAGGTGAGTGGCCACATAATGCTGCTGTGAGTGGGGCAGGGTCTCCAGGTCTCCCGGAGTCTCCAGCAGCTCATCCACCAGCTGCATGAGGTTCTGGAGGCATGGGCACATGGAGCTAGTGAGGCACAGGCCAGAGGGGTGGCATGATGACCTTGACCACTCAGGCCCAGAGATGGCCTATGTGGGGGGCAAAGGTGGCACTGGATGAGATTCTCTGGGGAATCCTTGCCCCTGGAAAATAGCCCCTTAGAAATCAGTCTTCCTCTGACATATCAATAATGACAAAATCTTGATGTCCAGGAGCAGCAGGTGGAAAGATAGTAATAGCCTAACAGTGTGTACAAACAACCAGTGTCCACTCTTCCACTAGCCCTGGGAAAGGCAGAAGTCTGACCTAGGAGCCTGATGCATTGGGGGGCTGTCTCTTTCAAGACCCAAAGCACTGTCATCCTCCGTGGAAGGCTTTTACCTGCCCTTACCTTGATGGTGTCCTGGGCTGAGGCTGACTCGAAGTCTTTGCCCAGATCCTGAATTTTGTTAAAGAAGGCAGAGAGACTCTTGGGAGAGGAAAGAAGAGAGCTTTAGGCCTTCTCTAGGGTGGCTGTGAAGCTCAGAATAAATCCCTGTGCTGTGTGGAGGGGTTTCCTGCCTCCTGGTCCCTGCCGGGGCCACTCACCTGGCTGTTGACACCTGGGGGCAAGGTCCAGGAGGTGAAGGGCGTCTCTGCAGGGAACAGGACAGCGGCATGTTAGGTGTGAGAGTATCTGAATGTGTTGGAATGGGGGCAGTTGTGAGGTCAAAACATACCTTCACAGACAGGGCTCTTTTGGGTATTTGGGAACTCATTCATGTCTGAGGACAAAGCCAGAGGGTCAAACCCTGCCCCTGACCAGCTCAGGTCTCCCCTCCCTGCACTGCACCTACAGTTCCCTAGGCCAATGGCCTTATTAAATGTGCTGCCACTTGGTGACCTTCAATTTCATGAGTAGGCTCCCTGCAAGATGCACACAGCAGGAATCTTGGTGTCTAGTTTATTTATTTATTTATTTATTTATTTATTTATTTATTTTTGAGACAGAGCCTCAAGCTGTCACCCTGGGTAGAGTGCTGTGGCATCACAGCTCACAGCAACCTCCAATTCCTGGGCTCAGAGTCTCCTGCCTCTGCCTCCCAAGTAGCTGGGACTACAGGCGCCCGCCACAACGCCCGGCCATTTTTTGGTTGCAGCCTTCATTGTTGTTTGGAGGGCTGGGCTGGATTCAAACCCGCCAGCTCAGGTGTACGTGGCTGGCACCTTAGCCCGCTAAGCCACAAGCGCCGAGCCAGTGTCTAGTTTATAGGAAGAGAAACCAGGAGGGAGGCTGAGTCACAGGGGCTGTACTTCCTGACCAAGCACTCTCGCCTGTGCCCTTTCTATCCACGGCTGTGGTTCTCCTCAGAACTGGAAGTGATGCCCCTTCCATTTGAATGTGACAGATGAGGAAGGGGTGAGGTCTGGGGGCTTTGTAAAAGAATTCCAGACCCAGAGGGTCCAACACCTCCCTGTCCTGTGTCAGGATTTTCCTGGGAAGCAACTCCTTAGGCAGGGTATTATGCCGTTGACCTTGTGGGAAACTGGGTCTTCTCCCTCCTCCTTGACTCCAGCCTCTACCTGTGCACAGCTCCGGGTCCATCGGTTTGAACACAAAGCCAGGTGGGCACTGGCAGGTATAGCTGCCGGGGGTGTTGATGCAGATGCTACGGCCTTTACAAGTGCTGGGGTTCTGCTGACATTCGTTCACATCTGCAAGAGGAAGGACAGCCTTTATGGCTGGAGGCCAGCCATGTTTCCTGGCACAGAAGCATCCAGAAAGCACCATTGTCACCTCCCTTTTCTAAATGCACTCAGAAGCATACTATGGAAAGATCCGGTGGCCTGGGCCCTTTATTGTTCTCACGCAGCTGGGAGCAGCCCAGGTCCTCCCCATCTGCTCTCCTGACTGGGGTGAAGGCATTGCAGCCTCCTGTGTCCCAGGAATTGAAGGAAAATCCTGGGAACTGGCTGCAGAGCAAAGGTTACATTCCAGAGCAGGACTCCATCTTGGTTTTTAGTGGCATCCTTTGGACAATTCCCATAGGTGGCTGTTTGCTGGCCAAGTTCTCCTGGGAATTGTTGGAAAGGATTCACTGGCCTTAGGAAGACAGCACTCTCCCCTCCACACTGAGAGCCCAGTTCCATGGGGATGGGCTGAACCTGACCCTGAGCCAGGCCCCCTGGGATGAGGTCCAAGAGCTCTATTGCCATCTACCTGCAGAGAGGCCAGGAGGGACAGGGTTGGAACCAGAACTTCAGGCTCTTTTCTTTTATAGCTGTGAAGGTCTGCTGACTCTTCTCAGACAGGCTCAGCCTTCTTATCTCCTGCCTTTCCTTACTTTTCTTTGGGCTAATTTTCTTTTTCTGGGCAAGTTGTGTCTTTTGCCCACCTCCCACTTGCTCCCATTTGGCCTTGCAGATGCCTGAAACTCCCTTTCCTTTCCAACCAGTTTGCCTTGGAGAGGGGGCAAAGCCTTGTCATGCACGGGGGACTGGCTTCTCCTGGGATGGCACCACAATGCAGGGCAAAACCATGGCAAGGATAGAGCAGGCTGGTTGCAAAGAGCTTTCTTCTAAGTGTCAGCTTCAGAAATGGCCCCCACCAGGAACCCAATCAGTTTGGGAGAATACTGAAAAGGATACATCACATAATAAATTTTTGAAACATTATATAGCACCTACTATGTGCCAGGCTGTGTTAAAAGAACTTACAATTTTCTTAATTCTCCCAGAGATAGGCACTGGCATTGTCACTTTCATTTTATAGATGGGTGAACCAAGGCTCCAAGAGAGATAGTCATTTTGCTAATGTTATGTAGTTAACAGGTAGGAAAGCCAGAATTTGGACCTGGGCAGCTGATCCTAGAGTCTGTCCTTGGCCTCTATGCTACCCTTCCCTCTCTGTGCCAGTGGGACAGGCACATGACACTTGTCCTACTTCAAACTGGGCACCCCTAGGTGTAACCAGGGTCTTGCCCTACTGGATGCTGTAGGAATAGTTCTGGTGAACCCAGGCCTCATGAATGGGGAGATGGAGGACATGGGTGGAGCTTACCTTGACATGTGTTCTCACTCTCATTCTGGAAACATTTAGCCCCGGAAATGAGCCCATATCCTGGGATGCATAGGCAGTAGTGGCTCCCTTCCACGTTATAGCAGTTTGCGAATTTTCCACAAAACACCCCTGTGTGCGATGTACACTCGTTGATGTCTGGAACCAACAGGGCAAAGAGTCACCTTCTAAAGGTATGTGTTCCCTTGGGGAAGAAACTCTGCTTTTGTTTTATTTTGAGACAGTGTCTCACTTTGTCACCAAGGCTAGAGTACAATGGCATCAATATGTCAAAGAGTAATCTAGTCTTCCATGTTAAATGCAGCATTATTCACAATAGCCAAATATGGAATCAATGTAAGAGTTCATCAATGAATGAACAGATAAAGAAAATGTTGTATATTGCCATCCCTCTGTATGCAAGGGTGATTTAGTCTAGGACCCTCTCTTCCTGAACTCATAGAAGCAGAGAGTAGGATGGTGGTTTGCAGGGACTTCTGGGGATGTGGTAGAGTTAGGGAAATAACAAAATATAAAGGATACCAAATTTCTTTTAGGTTGGAGGAGTCAGTTCAAGAGATCTATCATACAACATTCTGAGTATAGTTAATAAGATGTTATATTCTTGAAAATCATTAAGAAAGTAGATTTTAAGTTTTCTCACTACAAAAAATAAGTATATGAGGTAATGCGTAAGTTAATGAACTCAATTGGCCATTCTACAATGCATACATATTTTAGGACATTAGTTATTGTGCTGTACAAAATAAACATATAGAATTTGTATATGTCTATTAAAAAAAAAGAAAAAAACCAGAAAAAGCTCCAGAGATGAATGGTAGTGATGATTGGATCATGATTCGAACATCTTTAGTGCCACAAAACTGGTATACTTCAACATGGTGAAAACGGTGCACTTCACAGTATATGTATTTTTACCATAATAAAAATGTTCTAACTCTGAGCAAAAACAATAATACAACAAAAGTCAAGTCTTAGGGCTCTGCCCACTGGAAGCTTCACCCTCCTTGACTCACTGTTTTCCCAAGCACACCCAGCACTCATCGCCCGGCACCTCCCAGCGCCTGCTGTGACACACAGAGGTGGGAGGCCTGTCTGAGGTGCCCAGCATGTTTCCACCACTGGGGAAGTTCCTCTTATCAGATCCAGTCTCATATACAAAATGAAGAAACAACAGGAAGAAGCCCACAGCTGAGTCATCGGGCCTGGGTTTTGGCATCTTATCTCTTTCTGTTCTCTGAATATGAGAGGAAAGATTACATGAACTTGTTCCCCTTGAGTATCTGAAGGAAACTTAGAGTTGAGGCTGGGCACTGCTGGCTAAAAAACAACAGCTTACTTTGCTAAGAAGAATATTTTCCAACTCCATCCGTGTAAACATGAAAGAGGTAAAGTCTCCATCTTTCATAAAAGTGAAATTTATTAAGCATTTTTCAGGTCATGAATTTTATATGCAGTATCCCACTTAGTCCTCACAATAATCCTGAAAGATGAGTGTATATGTTCCAGATGG
>CAUYON010059406.1:0-49551 GCA_963573935.1 Arctocebus calabarensis | reverse complement strand
ATATACATTCAGAAATATTTTGATCGTACTGTTACAGATAGCCTTCATGGCATTTTCTTGATCACTATATAAAGACATTGATACTCTACCTTTAATAAGTTTCACCAGTACCCTGCTAAGATGCACCGTAGGTGTGTTCCTAAACGAGTGCTTTTATACCATAAGTCAGGTGGACAGGGAGGACCTTTGGAGATGAAGCTTGAGCAGAGAGCTGAATGGACCTAGCGGCCATCCCTGTGCTGTCTGACAAAGAGGTCTCTGGGCAGAGAGGGCTTGGGGGGGGGTGAAGAAAGAGCCTGGCATGTTTGAGAAAAACCAACTAGAAAACAATGACAAAGGGCCTAGTAAGTCACAGGAGCGGAGTCAGATTTTATTCTTGAGGTGTGGGGGTGCGGGTGGGAGGTGGGTAGATGCACAAGCCAGGTAAGGAGCTACACAGTGTCCAGCTGAGGGGTGAGCCCTTAGCCTGTGGCAGTGTATTTCAAACTTTTTTTTTCTTTAATCTCACAGCACACTTGAACCTATAGTTAAATTTCTGTGGCATGCTTAAATTATGTTGATCGAAACCAAAAGGAGTAAAGAAAGAATATACTTAAGGTGCTTTGAACTTCTTTTGAAAATGATTTAACGGATGATCTTTAAATTTTCATGGCGCCCCCCTGTGCTGCAGCACACCGGTTGAAAATCACTGATCTAGGGTGAAAGCAGAAAGGTGAGAAATGAGGAGGTCTACCTTATCCATGGAGAAGGAAAACAGCATATATTCTTAGAAAAAGAGACCAGTGTCAAAAGTTTAAATACCTTATGTGCTTTGCTAAAAACCAAACCAAACCAAACCTCCAGTTTAGTTTGAGGCCGAGGGACGATCCTGGAGGCTTTGGCACGGGGAGGCCAAAGCTGTACTTAAGTGGCATATGGCTCACAGACTCATGTAGAAAGTGATTTTATTAAATAAGGATAGAAAAAGGTTTAGGGGGTGCCCTGACAAGATGGCAAAGGGGAAATGTAAAGGTCTCGCTTTTAGGGCTGACGGATGTCCAGGTTGGCTCACAGCCTAATATCAAGCACGCACAGCCTTCGACCAAGAGGGACAGAGCGGAGAGCTCTTAAAGACACGGGTACGTACACACACACACACACACACACACACACACACACACACACACACACACACGGCTTCCAGAGAGCCCCGATCGCCAGCCGCAGCAGCGGGAGGCCATTAGGAGAGCCTATACAATCTATTCTTGCTGAGAATGTTTCCCGATATAATTTACAAACTTCCAGTTGGAAATGCATTAGCAGTTGAGCAGTGAGGAACTTCTCCGGGGTAAATAGGAAAACTAAATTAAAACCCCAGCTTCAAACATGATCGAACGGTGCACGCAGCCCCTGCAGTCTTCTCTAACCTTTTCAAGTCCAAAGAGCCCTTTTGTCTCGCCCAGTTTATGGGTCGGCTCTCATTGGATTTGGTTCCAGTGAGTTTTTATGGAATCCACTCAAATGACTGCTGATGAGCTCCCGCGTAAAGCCCCCCCGTTTACACGGCTGTCGTGAAAGGCTCTCAGGAGGAGAGAGGCAGATGTTTGAAAACACGCAAGAGAGCACAGACAGACTGACAGCAGCATGAGACAGACAGACAGACAGGAAGGGAGACGATGGGAAGAAGAGAGAGGGGGAGAGAGAGACGCAGGGGTAGAGGCTGAGACTGAAACAAGGCTCTTTCCTTCTCCCTGTGTCCTTTAAACAGTAAGATATTTTACCCACAAGACGTGGCGCTTCCCCTCCTGGCCATGTGCGTTGGAAAGTTTTCAGCTGTCTCGTGGGCCAGTCTCGTCCACGCGGGGACATCCCTTTCACGTCTTCCCACCCGTGCCTTCTTAGCCTCTGGTCCCCTCTCCCTGTGATTCTCCCTTTCTGGTATGTCCGTGTTTTTCTCCATTTCCCAGAGCAGGGACTTCTGTTTGACAGCACATGATTAGTTACTTCCCTTTGGGAACTGTAAACACAAGTCATGCCCTGGGCAAAATCTGGCTGACTCTTGGGTCCTCTTGGACTTACGGAGGCGTCTGTTCTGTGGGTGCTGTGACCGTGCGGTCAGTCCCCCAGGGACAGACTCGTCCCTCTATCTGGGATCTTGCTGACAGTCCTCGGAGCACCCACCTGCCAGGTGCTTAGAACACAGCCGAGAGCACATGCTAGCAGGCAGGTTGCGATGAACAGGCAAACAAACGTGCACCACGATTCTGAGTTCTTCAAGAAAAACAAATGCCAAAGTAGAAAACGACAGGGCGTGGCTGGTGAGGAAAGTGGTATCTTTAGAGGGGGTGGGCGGGTTCTGCTACTTCAGGAGGAACATTTGAGTGGAGACTTAAATAACATGAAAGGAGAAGAGAAAACAAGATACACTGAGGTAGGAATGAGCTCAACGTCTTCAAGGAATGGAAAGGAATAGCTTCACGTTGCTTGGGTGCATTGGCGACCTAGATAAGTTGTTAAAAATTGGTACCCACTTGCATCCCCAAGGTGAAGGTTACCTTACCTACAAAGGGCATGAACTGGTAAAAGAGCAACCTCTTCCTCCCCCGACAAGGATTTACAGTCAAAGGGAACACTTGGTAATGGAGCAGAGGCAGAGAGCCCAAGCCTGAACCACCGGTGAGCTCTGCGCCTGGCATCAAGGATGCGCCTGGTATCCTGAGATGTGAGGGTTGTTTGGTTCTCCTCTGTCTCTGTTGCATCCTGCACCCGCCCTGCAGCTTAGCCCAGCTCCCAGACACAGCTAAGTCAGACAAACACAGATCTGGATGCTGTAGAACTGACCCCAAAACCCAAACCCAGGCTGCAGGCCGTCTGCAGGATGCAACAGAGGCAGAGGAGAACCAAACAAACCTTCCATCTCAGGATACAGACAAGAGAGACAGACAAGGCTTAGAATATGCAGTTGGTAGTGCTCAATTCTTAGCTCTGAGCAGGTGTGCACAGAGGGACTGAGAATTCTCTGCCACCAGGGGTAGTAAACATGAGTGGACTTCTTCCCCTTAGGCCGGGCTGAGCTTCCCCCATCAAAAGCAAGTCAAAATTTAGTTTATAAAACAGAAAGGAAATGCACACAGAACAAAAAATTTCTGCACTCACACATGGATAATTTCTACAAAGACATTTGAGCAATTGATACTAGAACTTTGCTGTGTGTCTATGTGGAGCATTATATGTACGTGTTACCTGTACACAGAAGAATTTGACGAGGCTTCTTCTTACTTGAGTGTCTCATCCATCATATCTGCTTCTTTTGTGAGAAGACCTAAAACCAAAGCAATAAATGAAGGGAAAGAAACAGTGATTTAAAAGCTGATGTTCTGCTTGAATACATTAAAATTTTAAACTTCTGCAAGGCCAGAGAGAGCAAGAGAGAGAACTCCCTAAACAAAGCCCGAAGCTGAACAGTAATGTAGGAGAAAGCATCACATAATAGACAAAGGCTAATTTTTATTATTTTACAAAGAGCCCTTACAAATCAATAAGGAAAAGACAAACAGCCCAATAGATAAATGAGCAAAGGACAGGAATAGGCAGATTGCAGAGAAAAGCAACACAGTTGGCCAGTAACTTGAAAAGGCGTCCAATCACTCACAATTAAAGAAATGAAACTTAAAACATTGTCACTTGTTTCCTTAACAAAATGACAAAGTTTTCCAATTTGTTCTAAATTTGGAACCCTTAGGAGAGCAACCTCCCCTCCCCAACACACACACACATACACACACACCCCAATATTTGAGTGGAAGTAGTTGATTTTGGAGGGATCCTGAGAGATGCCAGTGAGGGAATGGGGATAGAGGGAATCGGAGAAACTGAGTTTACGCCTGAGCTGGGGAGGGCTGGGAACATTTAGTGTTATCTCATGTGAAGGGAGAGAGAACTGGGGTACTTGTATACCAACTCCATCAGATGCTAGTCAAAATCTTGCTGGGATTGGGGAGTGGTGGTTATTCCTTTCCTACCCCTTCTGGCCTAGAATGAGCCCCTGACAGTCAGCAAAGCCCAAGACAAAGAAAAGCAGATGCTAACAGTGGGAAATTAGACACAGGGCAGCATACCCTAAAGAGATAAGGGTAATGGATTATGAGGTCAGAGCATCAGCTAGGTCTGCCATAGAAGGTTGCATTTGTTCAGTTCTTACTCTGTGCAAGGCACATGCTGAGTATTTACACATATCATCATCTCATTTAGTACTTGTAAGGACCTTATGGTATAGATACTACCTTGATCCCCATTTTCAAATGAGGAAACAGAGACATAAACAGGCTGGTTACGTAACTTTCCTAAGGTCCCATAGCAATGAGATGGAGAACACTTTAGGCTGATCAATACCAGAGCCTTGTTTCTTAACTAGTATACTTCCCACAGATGGAAATAAAGATATTTCACACACCATAAATGGAATCTGGTATCGTCTTTTTTGGCAGGTCATTTGGCAAAAGCCATCACAATTTTGAAAATGTACACGTGTGCCTTTTCCACTCCACTTGTAAGAATTTATTCCACATATACACTTGAACAAGGGAATAGCCATAGAGGAATAAGAAAGTAATTGCACTTGCACTTGCACTGCTTCTTTCTTTCTTTCTTTTCTTTTTTTTTTTTTTTTACAGTGCCAGGACACCATAGCTCACAGTAACCTCAAACTTTTGGGTTCAGGTGATCCCCTTGCCTCAGCCACTTGAGGAACCTGGACTACAGGCACCTGCCACTACACCCAGCTAATTTTTCTATTTGTAGCAGAGTTGGGGGTCTCATTCTTGCTCAGGCTGGTCTTGAACTCCTGAGCTCCAGTGGTCCACCCACCTCAACTTCCCAGAGTGGTAGGATTACAGGCGTGAGCCACAGTGCCTGGATGTACTGCTTTTAATAATAATATAGGAAAGTAGAAAAATGTTGCTGAATTTTAATAAAGGGCTGGTATTTATTTATAGTATGTCCACACAATGAAATATCATGGGGTAGTTAAATAATATAAGAGTAAGGAGTTATCTGTTGAAACAGAAAGAAGACTACATTTAAAAAAATTGTCTCATTTTTAAAAAATAACATGTAGCAAAAGAGTATGTTTGGTATGACTCCATTTGCTTAAAAAGAAAAAGGTTATTTATCTAATATGTATGCTTGTGTATGCTACATATAAATCAAGGAGAACAGGTCAGGATTGAAATCTGAGGGGGCAAAATGGAGGAACTTTTATTCTCATTTTATAACCTTCTGAATTATTTGATTTTCTCACATAGATCACTTTTATAATTTAAAAATCCTAATGAAAAAATAAACCACGTGGGTGTAGTGGTTCACACTTGTAATCCTAGCACTTGGGGAGGCTAAGGCAGGAGAATGGCTTGAGGCCAGGAGTTCAGACCAGCCTGGACAGTATAGTGAGCCCCCTCCCTCCGTACACACTCACAAAATCAATTAGGCCTAGGGGCATGCACCGACAGCCCTAGCTATTTAGGAGGCTGAGGCAGGAGAATCACTTTATCTTGGCTGTTTGAAGTTGCTGAGAGCTATGAAGATGTCATTCTACTTTAGCCTGGGTGACAAAGTGAAACCCTGTCTCAAAACAAAAAACAAAAAAAAAAAACTTGGCTTCTTTGCCTGTGTCCTGGCAATGAAGGCCCGTCCACCATCTATGGTGACTGTTATCTTGCTCTGTAAGCTAGTGTCTTGCTCTTACTCTGTAAGCCTACCTTTCTCCTCCTCACCAAACTTTGTTCTATGGACAAACATCCCAGGACAACATCATCAGGAAGGGGTGGCAGTTGCTTGTAGGACATGTGGGACGTGAAAAGATGCAGAGCAGAGAAGAGGCCTGGGACAAAATTTTTATAAAGAAAAATTTTTTAAGTAATAAACTAATAAACCCATCAGTTACTATCCTTGGGACATCAACGTCTGGCTTCTTTCATCCACCTTAACTGGAGGGTCTTCTTCCCCAAGTCTTAACCTCAGTCTCCTCCTCCTCTCCTTTGCCGGCTGCCCCTTTCCCAGGGGGTCTCTTCTCTGCTCTGCATCTTTTCACATCCCATATGTCCTACAAGCAACTGCCACCCCTTCCTGATGATGTTGTCCTGGGCCACTCCCCCCCCCATGATGTCATCCTGGGCCACTCCCCCTCCCCATGATGTCATCCTGGGCCATTCTACCTCCCAACCACCTCCTTCCTCTCCGAACACCAACAGCAGCTGTTCTTGCTGATACCGGCCCCACGGTCTGATGATCTCAGTTTTTTTTATTTTCTTTTACATCTCCCGAGTTTGTGAGGGTTTTTTCCTAATTAGGCAGAAAACACCTTCAGAGCAGGTTCTATGTCTTATGGGAAAGATAATGACTCTGACACAGAAGTCACAGGGAAGACACAACCTTGATTCTTGCTGAAAACCCATCAGTGGAGCTTTTGGACTCTTTGACTTGGGAGATGGGGCGAGAGGGAAAGAAGTTTAAAAAGGAAGAAACACACAGACACATATACACACACATCCGTGAGAAGTACATGTGCCGTTACTAAAGTTTTGAGAGGCACAAAATTGAGAAAAGTGAAATGTATGTGGACGAAAACAGATGAAACTTCCCAGCAACGTGGATGAGCTGAGCATATTGAAACTTGCTCGGTGACTCAGAAAGGACGCTGTTGACTGTGTTTCTAGGAAGTGAAATAATGGACTATAACACAGTCTCAGAACTTTCGTAATGACCTATATACATATTTGTATTTCCTACAGATATTATCTATCTTCATATATAAAGAAGTGACTCTACTCTGCTAGCAGATCCCAAACAGAAGAGAACTAACAGCCTTCATCAGAAGCTCCTGTCCGCCTGGAAGCATGTGTATGTAGCAGTTGGTTGTCCAGGGGTTAGGGGATGTGCCACAGAACCCCCTCCCTCAGGGTGGGGGGCACAGAGCACATGGCCACACTTGCCATCGGACCCCTTTGTGCCATCTTTTATGTTGGCATCCCACCAAAGCTCTCCCTTGAAGACTATCTTCCCCAGCCTTGAAACATCTGTATACTTCCTCTGTTTGTATATCCTCCTCTGTTTTAAGACACGTCCCAGGAAACCCTGCACTAGACCCAGGTCCCTGGCCCAGACCACGCCTTCTCCGCCTGTGCCCGAAACCCTCAGCAGTGCAATCCATGGCCTTGTTGGGAAGAGCTGGGACAGTGGCATCTTGCAGCACTTCTACATGGGATTGCTGCCTAGCATTTCCCAGGAAATGTATGCTTTCCAACTACTGAAAAACTAAAACAAAGTATCATAATTCTCCAGTGACAATTAGAGCTTAGCAACCAACATTCAGGCATCACTTGTGTGAAAGAATCTAGAGATGTCAGGCCGGAACCAAGAACAGGAAACACTGACATGTGGAGGTCAAGGTTAAGGTCGTTTCCAGGAACCAGGACCAGAGTGTGTAGGGGAGACCGATCTACTCGATCATGCTTGCAGTTGTGTGCTTGTGGCCTTGCATGCTGCTAATAGTGAGTCATTCCTGCAAATAAAATAAATATTAATGTATTTTTATGCATAGTATACTTTATTCAAGTCTTATGAGTGGAGTTCCAAGAAATAACAGGGTTGGAAGCAAAATAAGTTCTGTGGCAATTTCTTGAATCTGTGTGGTGCATTCAAACCCTGCTAGGGGAACTGAATGTTACATTATTCAAGTATTACCCAATAATGTCCACTGCTACTTTCCAGTATTTGAATATTTGCTAGAGGTAAATAATCCTTATAAATTCTTTGCAAAGCTCTCTATAAATAAATGTACTATTTCTTATTTATTTACTGAAGTTTTTAGATATTCATAATAATTACTAAAGAAAAGAGAATGAAGGATGTCAGAAGTATTTTAAGAATAAGTTATGATTTGGGGAATTCCAATTTTTCATTCCCAAATCTCAAAGATTAACATCTGGTGGGAATTTGGAAACACTAACGCTGTCACAGAGGATACTGGTTTCTCAATTACAAGAGCTCTGCTGTTCACCTCATGGGTGGTGGTGAGGTCTTCTGAGGCAGCTCAGAGATAGCACAGAAAACAGCTGTCACAAATGTCCTCTACTATTTGCCAGCAGGTAAGCAAGCAGTCACCAGAGGCTGATGACAGGGGATCAGCTTATAGAGGACTGCGGTGATGAGGGTTATGACAATGGCACCTGTGGTTTTTGCCAGGTTCTCAGTGTGCATATGACACTGGGCTTTTCTGGGCTATAAGTTTTCACCTATAAAATAAAGAAGTTAGAGAAGCCTCCTAGCACTCTGGGAGGCCAAGGCAGGTAGATTGCTTGAGCTCAGGAGTTCAAGACCAGCATGAGCAAGAGTGCTTGCTAAAAAACTAGCCAGGTGTGGTGGCAGGCCTGTAGTCCCAGTTATTTGGGAGGCTGAGGCAGGAGGATTGCTTAAGCCCAAGAGTTTGAGGTTGCTGTGAACTCTAATGACACCACAGCACTCTATACAAGGCAACAGAGAGAGATTCTGTCTCAAAAAAAAAAAAGTTAGGGAAGCCAGTGATTTTTTTCAAATAACTTTCAGTGACACCTGACCCTAGAGAAACCCCAAGATGCTCCATAAAATTATAGCAATATTAGCTTTGTGCCTAACTCGGCCCCAAACACTGTGTACTTACAAATTTAACTAAGCTTAATGACAACACATGTTTCCATATTACAGACCAGTAAACTGATTACAGACAGACTTTCCAAATGGGTTCCAGTAACTTGCCCAGAGCCACCCTGAGCAGCTTGGCCCCAGAGCCAGCACCCCAGGTGGGCAACACAGCACCCAGGGACTCCCTAGAACACAGCTGGAAAAGTTACTCCCCTAAATTATCTCTAAGGCTTTTTTTTTAGTTTAGGTCTAACTAAAAATCATTTTAACAGCATTGTCCATTTTCATAGCTTGTCAAGGTCCGTCAATGTATGGAGGATCACACAAGCCCTACAGGACACAGCGGTGTGGATTCGTAGCCTGCTGTTTACAAGGAGCGGGGCCAGGGAGATCAGCCTAAGATCATACTTCAATTATGTGGCAGAGGCAACTCTGGAAATAGGGTCTCCTGAGTTTTGTTCTGAGGCGTATGAAAGCACTCTGTCAAGTGTGAACGCTGTACAAATATTCAGTATTATTTTTTGCACCTGTCTCCCAGCCTTGTACAAAGTAGGTGTTCAATAAGAGTCTGTTGAATTGAATAGATGATTATGTCTGCTTTATGATTATAGCATTCAAGTCAGAAAAGAACAATGGGAAATCTCATGAATTATGATTCTGTTTACCTTCCCATTGTTGATCCTAATCATGTATTTCTTTCAAGTGTGCCCTCTGCCATCGTTAAATTGCTACACACACACACAAAAGGGAGTGGGCGTTTGCTGATTTTTCTCCAGCTGACCATGAGGGAGAGTGACCCAGGAGCACAATGCGCCATGCAGTCAGAGGCTGAGATTTGAAATTTGCTGTGGAACAGCAGAGAAAACCTTATTCTTGTGCTTGCCAGTCTCATGCCACAACGAGTCCACTGTGCTGTTCGTCGAGAGGCTTACGGATCTGCAAATGCTTTGACCCAGACATTCCGATTCAAGAAATTAATTCTAAGACCCAAAGATGTGGTCATGGAACTGTTCACCGTGACACTTGTTTACAAAAGCAAGAAAACTGGGAACAGCCTAAATGTCTGCAGTTGAAGCTGGCTCAGTATATCATGTCAAATCTAGTCCATGACTATTATTTAGATAATAAAATCTTTTGTATGAAGCAAATGCTGTCATTGCATGAGATGATGTTCACAATATACTTTTAAGAAGAAAAAAGCAGATAAGATAGCAAGGGCTGCACAGGCTCAAACACAAGCAGACACTCTTTTTTCCCTTTTCCTTTTTCTTTCTCTTTCTCTGTCACCCTGGGTAGAGTGCCATAAGTCACAGCAATCTCAAACACTTGGGTTCAAGTGGTCCTCTTGCCTCAGCCTCCCAAGTAGCCGGAATGACAGGAGGCGCCTGACATGCCTGTCTAGTTTTTATTTTATTTTTAGTAGAGATGGGGTCTGGCTCTTTCTGAGGCTGATCTCAAACTTCTGAGCTGAAGGGATCCACCTGCCTCAGCCTCCCAGAGTGCTGGGATCGCAGGTGTGAGCCACCGGGCCTGGCCTACACATAGGTTGTCTTTACATTTTTTTATAGACATGATACATGGAATGAGGTTGAAAATATGTATATAAAAATTGAGAAGTAGTTATTTCCTCATCAGTGAGGTTACAGATGGTGTTACTGTTTATCAGTTTGTTTACCTACAGGTTCATAAGTTAACACATCAACTTGCATAATGAAAAACAATAAAATTGTGCTAGGGTGATGCTGTGTAAAAACGCTGAACAGCACTAAAGTGTGCAGATAATACCGAGCACATTCCATGCACTCACTCCAAGTCCTTCACCAGTTTGCTTCATCCTATCCTTACAAGAATTATGTAAGAAAGGCATTATTCTGGGCTCCCTTTCATGGGTGGGAAATCGAAAATTCAGAAGGGTTGCAATTGAAACCACTGCATGCTGTATTTCCTCCTGTTAAAAGGAAAAGCAGGTATATATATCGATGAATTCATGCATGAGAATAGGGTTTCCTCCGCTGTTCTGCAGCAAACTTCAGCTGCAGACTTCATTTGCACGTGCGTGTGACTACACACACACACACAAACACCCACACACGATGCATGCACACAGCAACAGTCACATAGTTTTTCTCTTCTGTGTGTGGAGAGATCATGAATTGTTTTCACTTTCCTTTCCTTTACTATCTATATTTCTGATTTTTCTACAATGAGGTTCTATATTAACTTTTTCATATTAAAAGGCAAACATATTTTAAGATTGGGGGACTAGCATGCCACAGAGAATCCACACCCCGTGAGTGCCTACTGAGAGCAAAGCGTGAGAGTTGGAGAGGAGGGGAGACAGAGGGGCTGGAACATTAGGACCTGAGACACACACCGTCAGTCTCTTGAGGGGGAGACTGTGTCCTGCTCCCAGGAGGGAATGAACCAGAGAGAGCCCTGGCGTCCTCTGGAAGGGCCGGCCTGAGCCGGCAGCCTCACCAACACTTCCCCTCAGGGCTTCTCAGCTGCATTTCCAGAGTCTTGTTAGCCCCATGTACCTTCAAAGTAGACACACTTGTGTACAGATCTGAATTCTATCAATATCGAGATCATAGGTAAGTCACTTCACATCTGCACATCTATTCCCTATCTGTGAAACACGCCCTCTGTTATTACCAATCTCCCAGGACTGAGAGGCTGAGAGAACAAAGTAATACATATAAAGAGCCCTACGCAGTGTCTGGCACATAGTAGGTACTCAAAAAAGTAGGTATTTGTGTTTTTATGATGATCATTGATTATCCACGACCATGGCATTGTGATATAGATATATAGTAATATTATTGTTACTATTTTCTGTGCTTCCTCACTCTGCCTTGGTCCTCCTAAGGACGCAGAGCCCTCTCCTTCCCCACCCCCCAATTTTCCAGACTATACTCAGATTCTCCTAGCCAAACTCAACCAAAGAAATTAATTACAGTAGAAGCTCGGTGAGCTGACCACTCAAGTGACTGCAGCAGCCTGGTGGACATGGGGAGGTGGTCAACATAAGGAGCTGCTTCCGAGTACGTGTGGTGCAATCTGTGCAAGTTAGGTCAACTTACGGAGGTGGCCAACCATGGAGGTTCTACTCTATTATGACTATATGAAAAGTCTACGTGGGCTGGGTACAGCAGCCCACACCTGTAATCTTAGCACTTTGGGAGGCTCAGGTGTGAGGATCACTTCAGGTCAGAAGTTCAAGACCAACCCCAGCAACGGCAAGACTCTGTCTCTACCAAAAAAATATTAGCCAGGTATTATGGGGGGGTGCCTGTAGTCCCAGCCACTCAGGAGAGGCAGGAGGATCCATTGAGCCCAGGGGTCTCCGGAGTCTGAGCTTGCCGTGAGCTATAATGATGCCCCTGAACCCTAGCCTGGGTGACAGAGCAAGGCCCCTGTTTCAAAAAGAAAGAGAGAAAACAGGGGGAAAGTGAATAATGTTTCCACATTTACTTTTAATGAAGACCATCAATGCCTACACCTAAAAGCGCAAATCACGGAGGGAGTTTAGATTCTGTAACTTGCTGGTTTTATAGGATGGTGAGTACCTGACTCGGGAGAGGGGGAGGGTCCTGGGAGATGGAGCCCGCACAGCCTCACCCACCTTCCTGCCCATTGATGCTTTCCAACTCTCCCGTTTAGGGTTCTAGATTTTTTTTTTTTTTTTTTTTGACATCTTCATTGTCATGTCTTATAAGCTTTCACTCACAGCACCTTTAAGACAGACAACCATGAGAATACTCGAAGCTGCTCTGAATAACCCACCTCTTTATTAAGGCCACAGCTTTGCTGTGCATGGCATTTCCATAGTCAGGATCAAAAAGAGCCATTAGCTTTTGCTGAACAAACAACTGCCTTGCTGTGCAACTCAGCTGAGGCATCAATAAAGCCAAGAATGTATTTAAGGAAGGTGTGGTAATACCACACACAGACAACTATGGATTTAATGGACAAGCAGAGAGGAGAACAGGCTAATCTTAGTCATGGCTGCAAACTTGGGACCATACGCCATAAATGCACTGTTTGCCCATCAAAATGACTAACTGGGATATGAAAACCAGAAGACATTCAGTTTTCAACTCACTGGTCTCAACGCAACCCTCTCATGGCTATATTTATGATTCTACCTCTCCAGATCTGCCTTATTCCAAATAAATCATCACCAGTCTCACTGACCCAAATCCCATTTCTTACTAAACATCTTCAATCTCTCTCTCTTGAGCCTAAATGCAAGTGCAGTAAAAAATATTATGAATCCTTTAGGGTACTTTTCACCAATTAAAAGTGGCATATTAAATTTCTAGAAACCTTTGTAATCTGCAGTATAAAATCACATTTTATGGTAGCAGATAATTTAGAATCCATAAGCTAATTAAATGAAGTGAATGACAACTGTATTCTCTAGATAAATGATATATCAGTCTCAGATAATGTACAAATTTAAGGGACTGGAACCTTTAGAATGAGAAGAAAAAAAAACAATGAAAAAAAATTTGAATAGTTAGTCCTCATACATAAAATCCAACTAATTATATTAACTGCATAATGGAATTAATTGCTAGAGTCTTTTTGCCTTCAAATCTCCATGGAGCTATGGGAATATCTTTCTGCTATTACAAGAGCCAGCTACCATGTCACAATATTGAGGAATGCTGTTGACACCCCTAGGTCTGGAGACAGGATACAAGGCCTCTATTCCTGCCACGCCTCCAGGCAAAGGGAGCACAACTACTAGGAAAATGGAAGAAAGTTCCCAAATTAAGATGCAAAATCTACATCTAGTGAAAGTGTTACTTTCTTGGCCAGGAAGTCTTCAAATCACATAACGTTAAGGTTTAGGAGAAACTCCAACATCCCCTGGCTCGGTGTTGAGATGGGTTCTGAGGCTGCGTTTAGGTCAGTGATTTTCGAGTGGTGTGCCAGGAGAGGATCTCAGGTGTTCTATGAACATTTTTGGAGATTATTAATTAAATTCTTTTCAAAAGAAGTTCAAAGCACAGTAAGTAGATTCCTTTTTTAACTTTTTTTTTTTGAGGGGGGATCAACATAATTTAGCGTGCCACGGAAGTTTAACTATAGGTCCAAGTGAGATTTTAAAAAAGTGTGCCGTGAGATTGAAAAAAAAAGATTGAAAAACACTGGTGCAGGTTCATTAAGAAAGAGTATAGTGACCAACGAGAGGCTGTGGGAGTAATGAGACATAAATGTCCATCCTGACTGAGTTTAAGAAAGGAGGAGTAAAATGCAAAGCAAGTGAACAGAATCACCTGAACTGGAAAGGTAGTCAGTGGTCAGAACTAACAGAAATGTTAGCTTTTCCCACAGTATTACCCTTCTGAGTTCCCAGCAGGTCCTAAGGCAATTCTGACCGTCCTAAAAGACAGAGAACAACTTAGTTTCTATTTGTATGACACTAGCAGAGAAGGGGTACATCCCTGTACTTGGACAATTCCACAAGGAGGTGTATGCCAAGATTCTCCCCGCCAAAGCCAGCCATCTGGGAGCCAGAACCGAAGTTCTGATTTTAATTAATCAGAGTGACTTTAACAACATGTAGTGAGCATTCTGGTGTGCAGGAGGAAAGTTCAATTGTATTAGGAGAGCTAAGGCCGAGCTGGCTATCTCATATATAGTAGAAAAAGATCTGAAGGTCAAAGTGAAGAGGCTGCTAAAACTGCAAGGAAAACCATCATTGGTTTTTCCATCCAGCTGGGAACATGGCTTCGCTTGTTTCCTGAATTTTTGGCTCCCCCACTCAACGGGAGAGGAAGGATGGGCTTTCCTCTTTCTGTGTATCAGGCCCAGGCATAGTCCCGAGCAGAGGAAGGGTGGACACTGAGTGGCCCTGAGTGGGTCTTTTGCTTCTTCTCCAGCAGTCAGACCCCAGAAGGCCGTTGCATGGCAACCATGTTCGTAGTGAGAACTCCTCTCATTCGGCAGCAGCTCAAGGCAGACTAACTTTAATTTTGAAAGGGTGAAATTTGGTTCATGAAACTAAAATATCAAGGTCAAGTATAGTTTCAGGGATGGCTGAACCCAGGAATTCAAAAGTTGGTTGTTGGATCTTGGGATCTTGGATCTTCCCTCCACATTTTGGTTCTTTTTTCCTCTCCTTGGGCTCTGTTTTCTGGCAGATCCCCCACTAGGTAGTTCCTGGCAGCTGTGAGCTTATATCCTCCCAAATTCAAGTCTATCAGAGAAAAAAGGCCCTTTTAGCAATAGCTCTAGCAAAAATCCAGGTCTGAGTCTTTTGGGGACTTGGGTCATCTGCCCATCCTAGGGGCGCTCACCCTGGCCAAGGGCAATGGAGCACTCTGATTGGCCAGGCTGGGTTCCATACCAGTCACCATATACTCTCCTGAGATTTTCTAAGCCCCCAGTAAGTTTTAAGTAAGGTGCATAGTTCAAGGTACAACTTTAGGAAGGAGGGAAAAGTCAGTCCCTCTCACTCTATGGGCAGAGTCATGGAAGACGGTTCTTCAAAGGAAAGCCACTAGTCTCTACCCCAAACCAGGCATTACCGGGGGAGATAAGGGAGAACAAGATTGACAACTAGACTCGATGTAGCCTCTGGAGCCCACACCAAGACAGCAGTCAGTGAATATTTCCCCATAGTGAAGAGAAAGTCAAGTGCTGATTGGGTGAGAGTCTCAACACATGGACAAAAGAGAGACAGCTGTACAATCCTGAGCCAGGAGAGTGGGCAGAATAGTGGACCCCAGATGTTGAGAGAGTCTTAATCCCGGGAACCTGGGAATGTTATATTATGTGATAACTTTGTTACAAATTTGGTGAAGTTAAGGATCTGAAGAGAAGGAGATAATCCTACTTTATCGAGATGAACCCTAAATGTCATCACAAGTGTCCCCGTAAGAGAGAGGCAGGGGAGGTTGACACAGACAAAGCAGAGAGGGCCATGTGACTATGGAATGGACTGTTGCAGCCAAAAGCCAGGGAATTATGGCAGCCACCAACAGCCAGGGATGCAAGAGCAGATTCTCCCCTACGCCCCCCAGAGAGAGTGTCCCTGCCAACATCTTTATTTGGGCCAGTGCTACTGATTTCAGACTCCTGGCCTCCAAAACTCTGAGAGCACAGATTTCTTTTGTTTTCAGCTGTCATGTTTATAATGATTTGTTACAGCAGCCACAAGAAGCTAATACAAACCATATGAAGGGTGGGTGTACTACCACAGAAAGGGTTAGGTTAGGACCAAAGGTGATCTAGAACTGTGCTGGGGGAGAGAGACTGTGACCCCAGCAAGGCCCTTGAGTGGGGCTCATGGTCCTGCTGTTCATAAAGAGAGCGTCACCAACACTAAAAGATTCACACGGAGGGATTAAGGCATCTTTCTACGCCCAGTCTGGCCAGAGCCCAGGACTTCCTTAAAGACGGACATACGTGTCATGGTGCCAGTTCACACACTTGGAATAATGAAGCCTCTTTTCCACCATGAGAGGGTGCTGGGGCCAAGGAGACAAAACAATGTCCTCTGCTTTCCAGAAGGCCGCTGGGGTGGGAGCGTCCACTGGGTTGGGAGCATGACTTGCCCTCTGGCCGGCATGCCTGGCTGGCCTCAGGCTGGGCAGGAAACAAGGCTCAGTTATCTCACCCTGTGCTGTGGCTGTCCTCAAAGGATGCCTCAGTGGTGAACAGTGCTCAGGGGGTCCGTTCCTTACAGTTTCCTTCTGTCCCCAAGGGGAGAAATATTTTTAATCCCTCCAAGGTTAATTCTCTTAATGGGTTACCATTCTTTCAGGATTCTGGGAAGAGAGGGGAATTTCACTACTGAATAAGCACATCCATAAAAGCAGCTGGCAGTCACTGGACACATGCCGGGCAAGGTGGTTCACGTCTTTAATCCCACAGCGTCCCTGTGCTGTTTACACCATTTGGCAGATGAGGAAATGGAGGCACAGAGCAGGGAAGTGCCTGGCCTAAGGCTCCTCGGCTGATAAGTGGGAGAGCCACACCTCAATCCCGGGCCATCTGACCGCTAGGCCCACACTCTGAGCACGAGGCCCCTGGTGCGTGGCAGAATGGCCTGGTGGTCAGCACCGCGCTGGCCCCTCTGCCCACCTCTGCTCCCTCCTGGGAGCCCCCAGCCCTGAGATCCTCCAGCGATTGCTTTTGTCTGCTCCTCATTCTTCATGCTGCTACTTTTTAGCCGTGTTACTGATGAGAAAACAGCTTAGTAAAATCAATGGTTTTAAATTATACCTTTATGTACCAAGGATACAAAACAAGCTACAAAACAGAAATACTTTCCCGTGACAAAAAATCAATCCTGCTGATGCTACTGTTCCTCGAGTTTGCCTCCCCCCCTCCCCCGCCTTCCCTCCCTCTTACTTGAGACTTTCCCTGTTCTTGCATCTGCCGGCTTTGTGTAGACTTTCTTCAGGTTCCTTGCTCGGGAGACTCGTTTTATCTAAAAGGTCAATTCTTTCAGCGGGGCACCGAGCAGAATTGAATATAATTATCCCGATCTCTACCGTGTAGAATTCATGCTTGAATTCATTCAAAAAATAGCATGCAGTATAATTAACTCAGAGTCCAACCAAATCTATTGAGAAAGCCTCAGGTATCATACAGTTCCACTTACAATAGAACATTTTCATTTAAGGACATTGTACGTATTAACCCAAGTCAGCATCCAATTACTCTGAATAAATGAATTCTCTGTTCCAGGAATGTAATTTGAAAATGTTGTCATGCAATCTGAGGCAAAAGGTCCTTTTTCATTAATCTAACTCTCATTAAAGTGGAAGCCTGCAGGTTATTTCAAATCCATTAGTTTTAAATACAGGTGATTACAATTCTATTGCACATAAGACAACAGAAGTGTCTATCAAGAAATATTGGGACGTTTCGAAGGATGGGACCAGTCGGTGGTTTTACCGTCACATGGAGAATGAGAATTACCCGCTGATGGAATGGGGCCTCTTTTCTGAACCCCCAGGGCACACACAGTCAACTGGACCCAAAGAGGGATCTCCGTGCTGGAGGGACCTCACGCTTGCTTAGCACCCCCAGAATTATCTGCTGTATGTTCATTCTACTCATCTTTTACGGACTCATTGCCACAGTCTTTGGACACATGATTTCATCTGCCTAGATTCCCCTCCCCCATCCCGATCCCTATCCTACTTCCCTTTAGATCTCTGACTCCAGACCTCCTCTCCCAGGCAGCCTTCCCTGCCTACCCCATATAAAAGTGATTAGCTTCTGCTTTCTTTCTTTCTTTTCTTTTCATTTTTTTTTTGGTGGCGGAGACAGAATCTGGCTATCTTGCCTAGGCTAGAGTGCTGTGGTTCATCATAGGTCACTGCAACCTCAAACTCCTGGCCTCGAGCGATCCTCCTGCCTCAGCCTCTCAGAGTGCTAGGGTTCCAGGTATGAGCCACAGTGGCCAGCCCAGCTTCTGCTCTGAACTCCTTCAATCCTGTGGTTCTGATTACTTTGGAAGGTATAGTTGGCATCTGCTCACTCAGCATGTCAGTGAACTTTTGATATTTGATTCAATTCAATAAGTATTCCTTGAGCGTCAAGAAGTGTCAGGCACTAGACTAGATGCTAAAGATTCAGTGATGAAAGAGTCACAGACCCTTCAAGAAGCTCACGGCGTGAAGAGGGTGGACAGGAGACCAGACAGTTCCAGCAAGTGTCCCATGAGTGCCCTGACAAGGGATGCTGGAAGTCCAAGGGAGAAACACTCAACCTGAACTTCATATCGCTTCTTCACCTGAAATCCTCCTATCTGCCTTGCCTGTGTCCTCTCCATCCTCACGTTCTTCTCCTCCTTCAGCCTCATGGCTTCTCGGGGTTTCTTAAACATTCTAAAGAATTCACTGCCCCAGGGCCTTTGCACTGGCTTTCCTCTATGCCTCTCTCTTCTGAAATCTTCCCCTAACTTTTTCCTCCTATCCTCTACCTTTGGCTCAAACGACACCGCCTCATGGAAGTCTTTCTACCTGTACTTTCTGAAGTAGCCTCCAAATCTCAGCTACTCCTAGTGTATTTCTTCCAAAATGCTGACATATTGAGTATTTGTTCAGTTCAGTTTTTATCTCTGTCCCTCTTTAGAATATCGATTACAAGAAGGCAAGGCCCTGGTCTATTGTATTTATCACAAAATCTATTGCACCTGCCCCAGACTCTGGCGTATAGAAGACAATCAATAAATAATTGTTGAATGAAAGGGGGAAAATGAATGAAGGACTTGGGCGTTCTTGAAGCCTAGACTAATTCAGGAATTACCAGGCAAAAGATGTGGGAGAGAAAGAAAGAATATTGTCTTATTTTCAAATTGGATCATAACATTGGGTAAGCCTCTTCATTGTGACTCCCTAGAATCCTTCTTTCTACATAAATGACAGCTAATATATTCCTATTGCTGCATTTACCTCATTCTTCAGTGACCAGGTAAATCCAAGGATTGAACAGAAATGTGAGTATTTTGTTGGTCATGTTGAACCCCGGAGTAGAAGGGGTCCCAGAGCCTCGCCTCCCCACTGGCTGAAGACGACATTACGTCTGAACACAGATGGAATCTCCCCTCCCTGTTCTCCTTCCTTTCACACCTTGGGCTTCCTCACCTGCAGGCCAGCTGGACCGCCTTACAAACATAAGTCACAGGGCAGCGCCTGTGGCTCAAAAGAGTAGAGCTCGGCCCCATATACTGGAGGTGGTGGGTTCAAACCTGGCCCCGGCCAAAAACTGCAAAAAAAAAACCCCCCAAAACATAAGTCACAGTCATGAAATATCCCTCCCTAAAGCACCTCTGATGCACAGCTCAGAGCTGGTGTCTAGGGAACAGAAAAACTTCAATCACTATTTCAACTCTGAGAGACTCACACTCACTTTGAGAAAACTTTTATAGAGCAATGAGCCTTTTTCGGGTTTTAAAATTCGTTCATATTGGCTCGGTGCCTGTGGCTCAAACGGCTAAGGCGCCAGCCACGTACACCTGAGCTGGCGGGTTCGAATCCAGCCTGGGCCTGCCAAACAGCAATGATGGCTGCAACCAATAAAACAAATAGCTGGGCATTGTGGCAGGCGCCTGTAGTCCCAGCTACTTGGGAGGCTGAGGCAGAAGAATTGCTTCAGCCCAGGAGTTGGAGGTTGCTGTGAGCTGTGATGCCACGGCACTCTACCCAGGGTGAAGCTTGAGGCTCTGTCTCAAAAACAAAAACAAACAAACAGGAAATTCGTTCATATCCATTATATCCTTTAACCCTTTATACCCCAGAAAAACCTTCCAAAGTGAAAATTTGTTCCCTCATATGAATTTGAAATAAAAAATTATTATAACTTGCATTATTACACCTACATTACTTTGTAATGCATTTAGCAATTTCAAAAATTAAAACTTTTGTTAATTTTAAAGTTAACCTTTAAAGAAAAAAAAACAAAGTCTAAACACATTTACAGCAGAACTGAGTGGACTTCAGATAAGGGAATGACTTGCTGAAAATCACATATCTTGGAAAAGACAAAAGTCAAACTTGAACACAGGTCCTTGATGGCTATAAGATAATGTCACCAAGTTTGGCACCCTTTGTGAAATAGGGGTTTAGATAACAGAAGTCAGTCCTCTTGAAAATTCTTCCAGGCAGTGCCTGTGGCTCAGTGAGCAGGGCACCAGCCCCATAAACCAAGGGTGATGGGTTCAAACCCAGCCCCAGCCAAACTGCAACAACAACAGCAACAAAAAAAGAAAATTCTTCCGGATTCCCTTGGAACAAGCATGGGCAGGTAGGCCGATCATCATAGAAGTGGCCCCAGGATACCTTTGACTATTACCCTTGGAGAAAGTCAGTCAGCAATTTTCCATCATTTCAAACTACCCATTCCGACCAGTCCCCACTTTTGAGGAAATCTCAAGGGCCACAACTTTCCGGAGGCTTTCTCTGAATATTCTAACTCCTATTCCTCATGCAGTGGCACCCACCAGCCAATCCAGCAATTAATCAGATATCATCTGCGCCTTCTCTGATTGTTGCCCTGGGCACCTTATCTCCCCAACCAAATGAAAAAAACTTACATAGAAACAACACCTAATAACACAAATTATAGGAAAATAATGCCTTCCATGTACTAATACTTCCAAGTTTACCACGCATGTTAAAATTCTCACCAAATCTTCACCATAGACCCGCAAAGTTGGCAGGATCAATACTATGATAATCTCCTGTGACAGAAGAGGAATCTGAGGCAGGAGAAGATTAAATGACTTGCTTAGAGATAGTACAAGACACCCAGGAGTATGAAGCAAACTGCGACTTAAAGGCAGTCATGCTAATTGCAAGATTCTTTCAACCACACTACCTGAGGCCACTGTTCCCATCCAGTGTTGTTCCAAACAAGACTTTGCTCTTTTCTTTCATTGGCCAAAACCTTTGGGATTTCCAACTTCCCCTTTCTTCTTCCAACCATTCCTGGAGCTTTCTGAATCCTTTAGGTCCTTAAGCTGGATAATGTGCATCAAGGAGTAATATTCTCATTCAAAGGATTTTGCTCCTTTAAAAAAATACAAAAACAAATGAAAAAGAAAGGCCCTTTCTAGGGTAGCTGCTTGTTTAGAATTCCCATAGCTGGGCCTGTCAAGAACGGATGAGCATCGAAGACGCATGTGAGCTGCAGGCCTGGGTGTTCCTGTCCTCCCACACGACCAAGAACCAGACCTTGTGTTGACTTGAGCACTTGGCACTGGTTAGCCTGATTGGCATTTGGGAGTAGGCTTGGCTGCCTGGCTACCCAGGGAGAGGAGACTCAGAGGGAAAGACCTGCCCAAAGAGCACCAGAAAATTTAAATATCTCTAGTCGCTTCTAGCCTCATCCTCCTTTAGCAAAGAGAGGAAGTGGTTATAGTTCCCCCAGATCATCTTCCCAGACCCTAGTGGGGAAGCCAGTCTAGGCGACTCTGAGCTGAGTACCATCTTGGAAAAGGGAACGAGGTGAGAAATAGGTGCCAGTGAGGAGCCACAAGCTGATTTGTGATACTGATACTCAGGAGACACCTAGTGCTCCTGGACTATTGCTTGAAACACACATGCAGACAACATGCTGTAATTCACAGATGATTTTCCATGAGCCACAAATGACCTTAGAAAACCTTGACTTTCCCTGTGAGGCATGGCCACCTTACCATGGGCACCCACTCGAGGAAGCACCCAGCCTGTGAGTGAGTGGCATCTGTGCTAAGACTGCAGTAGCTCTAACGTGTGAGAACTGCTAGCAGATAACAGCATTTTAGCTATTATATTTTAAAACAAATTTACTTGGCTTTTACCTCCAACTGACTGCCACATACAACGTGTCACACCGCTGGGCTGCCAAGGTTTGCATCCACCCATTTCCTCCTCCTTCCTCATTGTCCTGATTCTCCCATCACTGTAGACAGATCCAGGAAAGAGAGGACCCTTGAGAAGAAAACCCACCAATTTACACTCTTTAAACTGCATGTGTGTGCACACTCACACATGCGTGTACTCACACATGTGTGCATGCACACACACAGACAGTGATGTTGATGATAGTGATGGTTAACATCTTTAAAGCACTTACCTCTGGGCTAAAGTATGTGTTTGAACATTATCTTATCTTCTCAAATGAAAATCAGCCCTTCTGCAATCAATAGTTTGATTGTAGGGGCGGGTGGATCACTTGAGCTCATGAGTTCGAGACCAGCCTGTGCCAGAGCCAGATCCCATCTCTAAAAATAGCCAGGTGTAGTAGTGGGCGCTTGTAGTCCCAGCTACTCAGGAGGCTGAAGCAAGAGAATCACTTGAGCCCAAGAGTTTGAGGTTGCTGTGAGCTATGATGCCATGGCACTCTACTGAGGGCAACAATGTGGACTCTGTCTAAAAAAACCCCAAACAAACAAAAAACCCAAGAGATTTATGTCACTCATGAAAATTGAAATACTTAACCAACAAAGAACATTCAACAGTACCACAGTAGCTCCTCTGAACAGCCCTTAGGACCCCTGTCTGGAGCCTCCTGTTTTCTTCCCTTGGTTTTTCTGAACTAAGCCAATGACTCTTCTTTTTAAAAGGACATTTGAATTTCTTTGCAAACATATATTTGACCTCCTTCCCGCGACTTCCTTTATTTTCAAAAAGTTTGAGTATCTTTTCAAGTCCTTTTGAAGCTTGTTGACTTGTGAGTATAAGATTCTTCTTTTCCTGCGGATTCTAAAGTCTTTTCTGGAAAGGGATGGGTAGGGAGAAGGATATTTGCCTGGAATATAGATGACCATCCCTTCACCTTGAGTCTAAATTTATCTTTTAAGGTAAGATGAGATTCTTGTATGCAGCAGACATCTGGCCTGAGTGTATTTTTGTATTGTAGTGGTCTCTAAAATTATTTGTGCACGTGTATAAAAACACGTATTGTGGGATTAACTATTATGTACAAATGTTTTTGTTTATATCTAAAAGAAGACTGGTAAGATTTTGATGTTAAAACTTGAGGGGAGAAAGCCCCCAGCTTGATTGGGGCCCTTATTTCTTCCTGTATACAGATTTCAAGTACATGTTCAAAGCCAGGCTTCAAATCTGATCTTTCCCTCCACATATGTCATAACATTTTTTGTAATTAGCCTCGTTTCAACTGAGATCTGGAGATATCAAAAAATTCACCCAATGTCTTGCAGCCAGCAAATGAAGAAGCCAAGGTTTATAGCCAAATCTGACTCTTTTTCAAATTTTCTAGGAAAAAGGGTTTGTTTTGGTTCGGTTTGGGTCAAGTGTGAATTGGGTACCTGTTTGGAACTCAACTTCAACTTAGGAAACTGCTGTCCCCACCCAGGCTCTGCTCTGGGACACACTCCCCCCTGCAGGCTGCATCCCAGGCTCCCCCATCACATGGCTGCCAGCCCAGCTCAGCCAGTGGGAGAGCTGGTGGGAAATGGGAAGGCGGCAGAAATGAAAGAAGCCAGCATGTAACCCTTCTTTTTTGTCTGCCTTAGGAAGTGGCCTGGCAGGGTCTTGAGTCTCCTTCCTAATTCCAGTTCCCACCTGACAGACTGTTATAATTCCAACTTCTACTTTGGACTCTAGCCATCTACCCTTTGACCCTCCAACCTAGAGGCAGCAGCGGCACTGCGATTTCTAATCTCTCATTGTCCCACTGCCCCCTGTTTGACTTCTCTCTCTTCTACCACCTGTGTAATCAATCCCCTATATTAAATTCCTTCATTTATAATACTTGGACTGGATTCCACTTTCCTGCCCTGAGCCTGCTTATTAATACACAAATGGACATACATGAGCCATCCAAGATGCGCACAAGAGCAAAAAAACCCGAATAAATAAAAATAAACTGGTGTGGAGCACTTCTCACTTGGTGAACACATTCCCTGATTGAGATGCAGGACTTCACCAAGGAGGAATGCAGACAGGGAGAAAACACTGCCCGTGTAAGCAGAGAGGAAGCATCTTCCAGTGTATTTTGGCAAACAGCATTTTCTAGTTCCATGAAGGATAGAATGTGACAGAGCCCCCATGAACTCCCCTCAGTATTGACGGCTTCTCTAATTGCCTACAAGTGGTGGTAAGACTTGGCCCAAATCTGTTCGTTACTCTCAGACAAATGTAGTTCACACTCTAAATCTCAACCGCCGAGCCCATATCCGATTTTTGGTCTCTCACTTTGGCTTTACGTTTTCCATGAGTCTGGTCCTGTTAGTCAAACAACCCACCTGCACAGGGAGAATTTGGGAGGCATTACCAGGAGGCAGATGTTTCATCTGTAACTCCTGCAAAGGCATGCTACCATGTCCCTAAGCACTTCTTTTTTTTTTGAGACAGAGCTTCAAGCTGTCACCCTGGATAGAGTGCTGTGGCATCACAGCTCACAGCAACCTCCAATTCCTGGGCTCAAGCGAGTCTCTTGCCTCCGCTTCCCAAGTACCTGGGACTGCAGGCACCCACCACAACGCCCGGCCGATTTTTGGTTGCAGCCGTCATTGTTGTTTGGCAGTCCCAGGCTGGATTTGAACCTGCCAGCTCAGGTGTACATGGCTGGCGCCTTAGCCATTTGAGCCACAGGCACCGAGCCTCCATAAGTACTTCTGGAAAAAATAGCTTCTTCCTTTCTCATCAGAGAAGTCCCTACAGATATCTGTGTCTGAATATGGCATAAATAAGTTATAGTAGCAAATATTAACTGAAATATTAGATCTAACTTCATTTCTAAATTACCCATATTGTAGTGGAAATTTCAGTCCAGGCCATCCATTGTAGGTGTATTATCAATAGCTATAGTTCTCTGGAGACACAAAACTAATTGGAAGGCGGTGCCTGTGGCTCATCAAGTAGGGCACCAGCCCCATATACTGAAGGTGGCAGGTTCAAACCCGGCCTCAGCTGAACTGCAAAAAACAGAAAAATAGCTGGGCATTGTGGCAGGTGCCTGTGGTCCTAGCTACTCGGGAGGCTGAGGCAAGAGAATCGCCTAAGCCCAGGAGTTGGAGGTTACTGTGAGCTGTGTGATGCCACAGCACTCTACCAAGGGTGATAAAGTGAGACTCTGTCTCTATATAAAAATAAGACTAATTGGAGATATAGATATGGATTGTATTTACTCAATATAAAGATTTTGGTAAATCCAAAATCTGCAAAGTTGATGTCCTAGTCCAAAAGCCAGAAGCTACTGTAGAATCAGAAAGAGCTGATGTTCTGGTTGAAGGCACTCAGGAAGGAGAATTTTCTCTCCCTTTACAGAGGGTTGGCCTTTTGCTCTAGCCAGGCCTTCAACTGATTAGATGAGGCCCACCCAATTTATGGCTAGCAATCTGCTTCACTCTACAGATTTAAAGGCTGATTTCATCCAAAAATAGGCTCCCAGAAACACTCAGAATGTCTAAGCAGATATATGGGTGCCTTGTGGCCCAGCTGACACATAAAATTAATCTTCACAGTGGGTAAGATGTCTTACAAATCATAAAGGTTAAAATGATGGGGATTATTACATTTATATGAGGACTCCAGAGTAGTCAAACTCATAGAGACTGAAAGTAAAATGGGGGATTCCAGGGGCCAGGGACGGTTAAGGGGAGTCAGTCTTTACTGGGTACAGTGTTTCGGTTTGGAAGGATGAAAAGTTCCAGAGATGGAGAACAAGTGACCGTTGCACAGCCCAGAGAATGTCCTTAACGCTGCTGAGTTATGCCTATAAAAATGGCTAAGGTGGTAAATACGTTATGTTACATGCATTTCACCAAAATAACATTATTGTTTTAAAAAAAAACCAAAAACACTACTTAGGTAAATGGAGTCATTCATTGTTTTAAAATGAAATAATAAATATTTGTATAATTTTTTTAAAAGGCTTGCTTTGCTCATCTACTGTTTGCCTAACAAAATCATACCAAAACCCAGTAGGTTACAGCAGCAACAAATTGCTGCTGTCACGATTCTGCTCTTCCTGCTGGGATCTCTCACGTAAACATAGACGTAGCCACCTAAGACGACCTCTCTCCAGGTATGCAGGTAGTGACGTCACAGGCTGCCCCCCACCTCTGTGTGGTCTCCCTGTGGGGCCACCATGGACTTTTGCACGTAGTGGTCAGATCCCAAGAGTGAGAACCACCAGGTCACTGGTGGAAACCAGCCGCTGCCTTATATCTAGGCCTGGACCTTCATCCTGTCCCCGTATCCTTGTGTAGGGGAAGCACTCAGAGGCCCCTATTTCAAGGGGCAGGAAACTAAAGCCTGCCTCTCAGAGGGGAAAGCGAGAAGAATCGGTGGCCACCCTGGATCCACCACAACAGCTCCAGGAGGCACAGGGACAGGCGCGCAGAAAGCCAGTGCATTCTTCCCGAACGTTCATTTCTAGTCATCAGAGGTAAGTGGTGGACGGTCTCCCAGCTAAGCACATCTTTACTTGAGCAGACCCTCCAGGTACATCACCACACTTGGCCAGCCAGCTTTCCAGGGCTCAGTTTGTGAAACATCTAGTCAGTACTGAAATCCTGCAGAAATTCAACTTTCTAAGATGACTCAGAAGCCTGCAGCACCCTGGGGAAGGCCTGGGGTCACACCAGTAGCATCCATTATCATTTCACTGGTCCCACACCCCAGGGCTGGTTGACAGAATGCCAAAGAGATAAACCACTTTTACTGTAATTCACACTCTGAAAAAACAGGGATTTACTAAGCAAATTAAGAGGGTGAAGAAACTTGCAGGGGTGACATTTAGCCCACTCAAGGCACCAAACTTTTTAAGCACTTTAGAAGCTCCATTTACATACAATTACAGGAATGTCTCATTTTTCCACCCTTGGCAGAGGAGGAGGTTTTGTATAAGTGAATTTTGCAGATAATGGCTGCTGTCCCCCAGAAGCACCAACTCTGTGCCCATTGTATCATAAGCCTCCTCTAGTCACCAAATGGACACACAGCTTCATCGTCCAATTCCCTAAAACCACAGCCCTGGAGTTACCTGAATACGGCCTGCCTATTCTCCTACAAGATGCTCTCTTTTGGTTTTGTTTTAATAAATTGTTTTCTTGCATTTTTTTTTTTTTCTAACTTAAGGTGCAAAGAGTTGCTGGTAGGGAATTGAGACAGGCCACTCCGAGGTTGGTGGCTTCCTTATTTCCATCCTTCTCTTTTGTTTATGATTATTGTTTTTTCATTTCTAATCCCCGGCCTCACTTCTTACCTCCCTTTAGGATTCCTCAGTCACACATTTGATACACATTTTCCCTGTACAAGTCCTGGTAGGATGCAGTGTGTTTTCTGTGCCTATGTTCTTGCATTAATACAAATGGTGCTGCGCTAAAGTTCACTCCCTACTTTTCTACTAACTCTATGTCTTTCAAATGGATGTATCTTGCTTCTAAAGGCCGTTTTGTATTTCATACATATCCACAGTGCTTTTGTCTCTGGTTGCTGTGGCGATAGGCAGCCGGGTTGACTCCAGCTCTGGTCCCCGACACTAGACACCATGAGCATCCTTGCACACCGAGGGCAGTTCCCAGGGCTGAGATGGGGACCACACAGATGCAGGTGCACACACATTCCTGATGGCTCTCCAGGGTGACCGTGACAGTTTCTGTGCCGAGTACTCCTGTAATGAGCTCACATCATCGCCAACACTTAGTATTATTCAATTTTTGTGGCTTTTTGGTCAATCCGATGTGGATAAAACTGTGCCTGCTTGTTTTACTTTCTACTTTGCTGGTGAGGAGGAGGCTGGCCGAGTCTCCACAGGCATGTCCACTAACCTGGATTGCCTAGTCATCTTTCCTCCCCATCTGTCACCTGCAGTTGAGTGTCCGCAGTGTCTCTTAGAAAACCCAATGCTTCATATAGTAAATACATTCCTTCCCATGGGTTATAGCCCTTTCCTTTTCCCTGCTAATCTCACATGTCACTTTTAATGCCCTCCATATCTTTTTGTACAATTTCCCTGACCCCCAACCAGCACTCCCCCCCACCCCATCTCCCAACACAGTTCCCACACCTGGGTCTTATTCCGCCTTTCTTTCTTTCTGACATGTCCTTTTCCCAGTCAAATTCCTGTCCGAGCCCTAAAGCCCTAAAGCCAGATTCAAGTCTTCTCTAAAACCCCAAAGGAACTTGCTTTACCTGCAAGTTGCACATTCCACTTTCTCCTCAAGTTAGTCCCTGTGGTCCCCACCTCCCCCTCGAAGATGCAAAGCCTGGTTTAGGCAGACTCTGAGCTCGACCTGGCTTTCTATTCCAGGAGTAAGCCGTGCAGAGGCAGACAGGTAATGAGCAATCAATAGCCACCTATCAAACAAAATAAATCAATCTTTTTTTTAAGTTTACAGCCTGAAAAGTGAGCCATCTCTGGCCAGCATTCATGCAATCTATAGAAATATGTTGATACTACAGACAACTTCATTGTCAAGCCCAGCAAGCATCTTTGCCTTCGAAACAAGCAAAGGCCTAGAAGGAATTCATTCAGCAAGTCCAAGGCTGGATCCAGACTGACCTGGTGTCTGTGGGACCGATAACTTTGATATGCAAGGAGAAAATGGGGAACAGTGAAAATCCTAAATCTTTCTTCTGGAACAGTGATTTTCAACCTCTTATCTCATAGCACACATGAACCAATAGTTAAACTTCTGCAGCACAGTTAAATTATGTTATTAAAAAAAAAAAAGAGTAAATGATCTATATGTATTTGACTCGATAAAAAGAAAAAAAGAAAAAAAAAGAATAAAAAATAAGAAGATACTTACTGTTCCTGGAACTTCTTTTGAAAGTACTTTAATTATGGCTCTTTGAAAATGTTCAGGGGCAATGCCTATGGCTCAAAGGAGTAGGGCGCTAGCCCTATATACCAGAGGTGGCAGGTTCAAAACTGTCCCCAGCCAAAAACTGCAATAAATAAATAAATAAATAAATAAAATGTTCACGGCACACTGGTGTGCTACAGTACGCTGTTTGGAAATCTAGGGGATGAAGATGTTTGATTCGACCATGGTACACATGTTTGCATTCAGCTTATCTATCACTGTATAACAAACAACCACAAAATAGTTCTTAAAACGATGCTAGTTGCTTATTAGTTTCTCTCCCACACTTGAGGTTTGCCTGGGCTCAACTGGGAATTTTCAACAGGGAGGTAGGTAAGTAAGTGTTATAGTCAGGCTGTAGCTGGAACTGCAATCATCTTGCAAGCCCCAGTTTCAAGGAGAAGGGACGTAGACTCCTTGTCTTGATGATGGATGGCAACATTTGGAAACAGTGTGTAGGACCTGAAATATGACCATAGCCAGTTTTGGAAAACATGACCTTCCTAAGCCAAAAAACCAGGCTTAAGGAATGATGACATCTCGGTCACCTGCTCCGGGCAATGAGCAGGTTGGGTCAGGCCAGTGGTTTTCAAATTTCTTTGTAATAACTTTTGTCTAACAAACTCTGTTTCTAAAACTTAACAATGTCGTCTTGAAATAAAGACAACACAAAGCCCTATCCACTTAGTCTCCCTCTTCTACCTTGTACTTCTAAGCCCCAGCCAGACCCTTCTCTGCTTTGACAATTGCATACCCTCAAGTTGGAGCTCAGCCTCTGCGGCTGGGTTCCTCCCTGGCTCCCCAACTCTGCCTGAAGATCAGGAAACCTTTTTTCTCTCTCCACTCCCATTAACCAGCCTGGGAGCTGATTGATTCAATCTAACAGAGATAGATTGGCAAAATCACACTCACAGTAGGTGCTAGAGAGAGTAATGGTACCCAGGAGGGACAGGTCAGCAAAAAGGGAACAAACCCAGGCAATTTTCAGACGTCTCCACTGCCCATTACTTGGTTCACTTAAATAAACAAATAGCCCCCAGGCAGTCAGCAGCCAGAACCACGGCAGCTGCAGGAATGATTTCCTTTCATTAGACACAAAGACTAATCAATGCCCCTTAATCGCACCACCACACGCCCAAACAGTACGAGCCAATCCCAGCCAGCTTTCCACTCTGGGCATCTACTGGACACTGGGCAGGTGAAATGCCTGCTTCTACCCTATTCCCACCTGACATGGCGGGGACTAGAAGGAGCAGACGCAGCCTGGCGTGGCCAAGATGCTGGTGAACACACAGTGTGAAAGGGCTGGCAGGACTGGGGTGCAGACAGCATCTTCGGGCTCCCCGGGTCAGCAGCCTGGGGCCATCAGGGAAGTTCAAGAAGAAGTACCGGGTCCACCCAGAAGCAGCCCCTACATCAACATCCAGGGTCCACTCTGACACCTGAATGTGTTCAGGGACAGCTTAGTGGGCTCCTGGGCACATCCCTCCTTTCCCAGTGAATGGATCACTTGGACACAGGGACCATGCTGAGACTTGGGCCAGATAACCCGGGAGTGACCTAAGTAGGCAGAAACCATTTTCTCTCAGTTTGACTATGCTCCCAACCCCAAGATCCTTCCACATGGACCCATCCTGAGGATAACTGTGGATACACTTTCAGGGTCCCTCATTCCCAGACCCACTCCAGCCTCACCTGAACCTAAGCTGAACACAAACAATCAGAAATTTTTACCTGACTTTACTCTGTTGCCATCTCTGAACTCAGAGAGCACCTCGGCATCAGAGATGGCCAAGGAAAAAGCCCCACAGGTATAATACTATCTCACTGACCACATCAATAGACTGTGAGGCTCAGATTCAGTAAATCTCGAGTTCTTCTCATTGTCTTTGTATCATGATTTTGTCCATGCCCCACATTTTATGTAATATTTTTCATGGGACCAAATTACTTTGTAGGACAAAAAGAGACTATATCTATTTTAAGGAAACCTTTTTTATCACTGCCCAAACTAGAAATCTAATATTGCATGCTATAAATAGACTATGACTATAAAAACATAAACACATTGGGAGCTCATGGTGGATTAAACACAGACGTTTTACTCTGCTCATTCCTGAAACCCTCATAAAATGACAGTTAAGGAATGAAAAAGAAAAGGCATAAAACCCACAGGACCAAAAAGAACAAGAGGAGCTGAGAGCAAGTGATGGCTGTCAACAAAATTTGGGAGGCTAGTGAGAAAATGGATTGAGATTAATTGACATCTAGGCCTGGGGAAAAGGAGCGGAGTCTCCTGCACAGGTAAGAGTTCAGGTAGAGCTGAAACCAGGAGGCTTAATGGAAAGTCTGAATTCAAAACTGACAGCAGCCCAGCTTCCCTCTCCCTCCTTCCCCATCCAGGGGCCACTCCTCATTCCTAGAAGATGATGAAATAATGAAAATAGTCCTTCCATCGTCAAAAGAATTTTGTGACTCAACGTTGTCCAAATCAAAAATGCTATTAAAAATAGTAAGAAATCCTCAGTGTTTTACTACCTGAGGGTCACACTGTCCTTAGGCAACAGAACATTACTCTGCCTGCATGAAAATGGTAAGGCCCAAAGGGAATTGGCGGCCACTGCAGCTTCTGGTAAACTCGGATAAGAAAAAATATTACAACCATGAAATACAGCATAAAACTGTAACAACAACAACAACAACAAAACTACTCAGAGAACAAGAAAAAGATCAAAAAGATAGCGGAGAATAGAGAAAGGAAATGCAGAGGAGAAGAAATTATTAAAGAAATAACACAAGAAAGTTTCCCAGAAACTGAAGACTTTGGTGTTCTGCCTGAACAGGCTCACAGAGTACTAAGAGAACTAATGAGCCACCAGCCACACCAAGGGATATCAATGATTCTGAAATTTCAGAACACCAAGAGTAGAGAGAAAGGCCCAAAATCTTCCAGAGAGAAAACAAAATCAAACAAAATCAAAATATAACAATAACAACAACCTCAAGAACCCAGGTTACAAGGTCACATAGATGAGAAATTAGAAATGAGTGAATCAAGGAACTTTTCCTCAGCAACATTGGAAACCAATGGAATAGTGGCTTTAAAGTTTGAAGAGAAAACTACCTCAACTTTTGAGTTTTATACACAGCCAAACTATCAATCCAATGTAATGGAATAATAAACACTTTTTTTTTTTTTTTTTGTGGAGACAGAGTCTCACTCTATTGCACTCAGTGGAGTGCTGTAGAGTCACAGCTCACAGCAACCTCCAGCTCTTGGGCTCAAGCGATTCTTTTGCCTCAGCCTCCCAAGTAGCTGGGACTACAGGTGCCCGCCACAGCGCCTGGCTAATTTTTGATGCAGTTTGGCCGGGGCTGGGTTTGAACCCGCAGCCCTCGGTATATGGGGTCGGCGCCCTACTCGCTGAGCCACACTTTTTTTTTTTTTTTGAAAGTATGTATTGTGTTGAAACTTTGCTTCCAAAACACCCTTTCTCGGGAATATCAGAGGATGTGCTCCACCAAAACAAAGAAAGATAAAGACATGGGACCCTGGGCCCAGGACAGCAGCAGGGCGATTCCCCTGATGACATCTGTGTTGTAGGCAGGGGGAGTCTTGAGGTCAGATGGGGCTGTAGGATGACCAGCCCCAGAAGAGATGTCTATAGGAAAAATGAAGCTGATGGATTAACTGATGGGGGTGACCGGGTAGAAAATTGGATTGAAGACCTTTGTACAGAGCTCCTGGAGGGTGTGGGAAGAGTCACCCAGATGGCAAAAGAAAAGCCCAGCAAAAGAAGCTGGGGCCAAGAATGAATGACATCCTGGTATACTCAGCTAAGCTGGGAAGTAGCTCGGCCCACTCATAATGAAACACTAAATCTGGATTTAGTCATTAAAAAAATACAATAAACTTATGGTGCGGAGTTGGAGAGAGAAAAGATATATGTGAGGAAAGTATGACCACTCTTATATTTAGAAATTAACAATATATACCTGTTGTAAGAGAAAAACCAGGAAGTGGTAGCAAGGGCATGTCGTTTAAAAGTACAGCTGCAAAAAAGTCAGAGAGGGACAATCGTAAGAACTGAGAGTGGTAGCTTGGGGAGCCGGCGTTCTGGGGTTGGGTGGGCCAACCCAGACATTCAGGACAAGCCAAATTCCATTCACCCGGGTCTCAAATAATGATTATGTATTATTTTGACACTAAATTTTAAATTGCTTAAAAATAAATACAATTAACACAAAGCAGTCTGATCGAATTTTCACTGGATATTGTTGCTTGTTCCAAGCTCTGAGCCTAAGGTCTGATTTCTCCTTAAAAAGGGAGATTAGAGGCTGGGCATGGTGGCTCACATCCATAATCCTAACACCTTGGGAAGTCATGGAGTGTTGGTTACTTGAAGCAAGGAGTTCAAGACCAACCCGGGTAACGTACTGAGACCCAATCTCTAAAAAAAAAAAGAAATAATACTAGGCCAGGTGCCGTGGCTCACATGTGTAATCCTAGCTCTCTGAGAGACCAAGGCAGGTGATGGCTCAAGCTCTGTAGTTCCAAACCAGTCTGAGTAAGAGCAAGACCCATCTCTAAAGGTAAATAAATAATTAGCTAGGCATGGTGGCATATGCCCGTAGTCCTAGCTACTTAGGAGGCTGAGGCAAGAGGATTACTTGATCTCAGGAGTGAGGTTGCGGTAAGCTATGAACATATCACCCAGTTTAGCCTGGGTGAAGAGTGAGACTCTGTCTCAAAAAAATAGGGGAAGCAGCAAATCTAAGCTAATACCCCATAAAGACTTTTCTCCTAGGCAGGTGATCAGAAGGACAGAAAGATGTCCAAAGCTGGCTCACCAAACACTGTCAATACGACTACCACTAAGGCAAAGCTGGCTTTATTGCTTGCTATGGCAAGGGAGACGCCACCCTTGACAGTCTTGGGAGTGTCTGCTGGTGGGAGAGTAAGGTCAGAATCTCCTGCGAAGCAAGTCCCAATGCAGGGACTTGATTATGACTGGATAAAATCACAATTCAAGAGTTCAGGACTGGTGGAAACAAGGCAAGGGTTCCGAGAGAATGTATTCAAAGGCATCTTAGGGCACACACTGCTGATGCTTTTGTGGAAGAGTGGATGGGTCTTTGGAGAAATTGCTGTACCAAACAATCAGATCTCCAGCTGTGTAGGACAGACTAGGGAGGGCAAAGTCGGTCTAAGGAGGACAGCGGACTAGAAAGCCCTGTTACTGTGGACAGTGAGGTGTGGCTGGCTTCCTGGTCCAGGGTGAGTGTAGGGGGCGTGGCTTGATCTGAAAGCCCCAAAAAAAGAATCCTCGATCAATGTTAAAGAGTGCCACCTCTGTGTGTCATCTACACTCAAGGTACCTTGGTGTACATTGGGGATAAAATGAGTATTAGCATAGACAGTGTCACTATCAGAGAAAACTAATTACGCTCTGATAATGATTAGACCTCAAAGCTGGAGGCCTGGACCTTGGTGATCCTTGTCTTCATTCAGTGACTCAGAAATAGTGAGAGAGAAAGACCCTGCATTGGTACCAGGAGGCTCAGGGCTTGGCAGGGCCCCCACTGAAGTTTCCACCTCACCCAATTTGAGCTGCAGAAGATGTTTTGGGCACTTTCCCTCCACCCCATTTCAAATTTCCAGTGTCCTGGGAATTTAAGGCACTGTATCTTCATTTTACATACACACATAGCTTTTAATCTACTACATGATTTTGAATAGTATGAAATGGAAGGCAATGGCCACATTTTCTGCTTGCACTTAATGTTTTCTAGAATGTTCCCCCTCAAGGTGCCTGCCCCAGCCCTGACAGAGGAAACAGAGAGCCCAGCTCTCCAGGGTGCCAGCCGACTGACTGACTGACCTGGGGTCTGCACCTGTTTCCAGACGGTTTCCTGAGGGCTGCCCGGCCCTGCTCATACACCTGCTGAAGTTTCTTCTCCCATGAAACGAGAGTGCTGAATGATAGATATTCTTTCTCCTATACATAAATGAAAGCAGAACCGAACTGGGTTGTTTATTTTCAGAAATGATTATTGAACTAAAATCTTCGACCCCTGTCTGTCTAAAACTCCTCTTCCCCAGTGCTCCTGGGAGCAGGCCTCCTAGGCCTCCCTGCTGGGGCCATCATTCCTTTCACTTTCCCATGCAGCTGGATAGAGGCACAAGGATAGAGCCGGGGAATTTGCAGACCAACTTGAAAAATTGGTGAGGCTGGGGGCCTTTTCTAAAACATTGGCAGAGTTAGTTTCACAACCCCATCCTCAGCTTGCAAATGACTTTTTCTGAAAGAATCAAGCACTCAGGTTATAGCACTGCCCTCAGCTGACATTTCTTTTTCTTTCTTTCTTTTTTATTGAATCATAGCTGTGTGCATTAGTTCAATCATGGGGTACAGTGTGCGGGCTTCATATACAATCTGAAATATTTTCATCCACCTGTTCGACATAACCTTCATGGGCTTTTCTCCTTTATTGTGTGAAAACATTTGTGTTCTATTAGATTCTAGCCTTAGTGGCCAATGGGAGACTTTTTGAAAGTTAAATCCACTCACAAAGGTCTGGGATGGGGGGTGGCAGCTCTCAGATGCCATCAGCTATTGCCTGGGTAAAGCAAAACAACAATAACAAAAAGCAAGCAAATTAAAGAAAAAAACCTCCCTTTATTTAATGTTTTAAATCCTTGATTTAAAAACAAAATCAGGTTTAGTTCTGAAAGCTTGTCTTGGGGATAGAAGCAAAGCGCTGGGCAGCCTCCTGCCCGCTCCCCTGAAAGTCCCAGCAGGGCGGTGGCGGCTCCCTCACCGCCCCCAGCCGCGCCCTCCTGCCCACTCCCCCCAGAACAAGACAGGAGATTTGTTACCGCTGATGTGTGGCCCGTCCTTATGAAGGGGGCTTTTCATTAACAAAGTAGCGGGCGGTGTCATCTTCCCCTGAGTCGGAATCATTCACTATTAGCACAATGTGTTATTATTGTATTTTTAATTGAAATGTAAATTCTGGGAACACTCTGACCCAATTTACTCCCAGGGAAAAAAGGGCAAAATTCTCATTTTCAAGGCTCTAGAAATGCAAGTTAGTGTTATTAATGATTAAGCTCTCTTTCCTCCCCCCCTGCTGCGGAGTGGGGGCCGGAATGGGGACCTCTTATCCAGCCACAATGGTAATGTTACCCCATCCGTGGGGCACATTTGATCCTGAGGTAGCCGAGGGGATGGGAAGATCGCACACTTCCCCCAGCCGGTCCTGGGCTTCACACCTGGGCCGGGAACGGCCGAGTGTATGGATGCGGTTTCAGGTTTTAAATGACGACGATGATTGACGCGTGATTAAACGATTGATTTGGAGGGGAGATTATTGTCCAGTCTATTTCAAAGAAACTCTCTTTGTAAAAACAAAACCAAATGGAGACAGGATGATTCAGGGGTTGATTCAGACTTTGCCCACAAACAATGTACACTCACACCCCTTTGGCTGATGTTTCTAGAACTTACACTGGAATTCAAAGGGCAGTGGGTATGTGCCGCCCTCCCCGCACAGACAGAGAGCACTCACCCCACAGACATGTCTTCACTGAGCACCTACTAAGTGCCAGGCTCCAGGAGAAGCATAAACAAGCAAAGGCAAGTATTTCATAAGCACCTCTGCCTCACTGTGTGCTACAAAATGTGCACAAAGCTCATGTGACCCAGAAAGCTACTATGCCTCTTGCCAGCACCATTATTTCCAAGTATCTGCTATGTGACACGGAGTAACCACAGCCTCCACATGAGTAACATGTGTAACATGAGTAACATGAGTAACCACAGCCTCCACCCTCAGTGCAAGAGACACATAATAAGAACAAGCCAGTGAGCTAATGAGATAGACTACGCCTCCCAACCAGGGCTAGTTCTGCATCCCACCCCCACCCCACCAGGCACGTTGGACAACGTCTAGAGATATTTCCGCTTGTTACATCTAGGCAGAGTTGGTCCTGGTATCCAGTGGGTGCACAGAACAGTCTGCACTGCAAAGAACTGTGGTGCCCCACATGTTAGCCATGCTGAGGTTGGAAACTGTCTTACAAAGAGCGGTCTATAGGATTCACCATGGACGCAAAAGGAGGGGTGAGGAGGAGCTGGCTAATGCTCCGAGCGGAGCTTGCAGAAGAGGTGGGCTCGGAGCCCAGCAACACCGCGCCCTTCCTGGAGCCCCAAGCATCTCTCCTGGGGTTGCCTCAAAATAAAGCTAGAAGAATGAGGTCTCCAGAAGCCACCAGCCTTCTCTCACTTGTCAATTTAGATACACAAAGTCCCCTTCTAGTAACCACCTAATCTAATCTATCATTGTACAGACAGGAAGGTTAGGGCCTTGATACGGGACAGACTGTAAGGTTACCTAGCAACCTTCTGGTTAGTGAAGGAGGTTAAAGCTCTTGATTAGAAACGAGCAGACAGTCTAGGCTGATGGGAAGCCTGGGCCTCTCCCCGTCCCTCTCCCCAGAGGTGAGGAGTGGAGCTCTCCTGCACGGCCTGATGGGGTCACACTCACAGGACAGAAAGGACCAGCTTCAACATTCCCCTCAATCCAGACGGGCCTCTCTGCTGAAGCACAGGCTGCTGGGAAAGCAGGGACGGCCGAGTCGCTCACACCTTTCATGTTACCCTTAAGCTAGTTCTTTGTGGCTTCCCATGGGCAAAATGAAAATAAACACAAGTTAAGGGAAAGTAGATGGTGAACCTGAGCAGCAGACAGGGACTCTGGGACCTCAAGATTTCAGGCAGGTGACATGCTCAGCCCAACAAAAGCAAGTAGAGGGTTATTGTCTGTTATCAGACAATCCCCAGGTCAGATCTTGGAGGGACGGAGGGAGTCTTTTTCACAGAAACTTGGCATTTCATTTTATCTACTTACAGTCCATAGATCAAATGAGAGTGTGGTGTGGGGGAAGGGATAAGCCACCGAAGAGTCGCTCCTATGTGGCTCCTACCTCCTCAGAGCCGGACTGTGTACCCGTGTGTATCCAGGAGGCAGGTCTGAGCTGCAAATGCCCTGGCTCTGAGCACCCCTTCTGGGGGGTGTGGGGACTGCCATGTGGTCAGTCACCGTGCTGACATGGCTGGTCCCGTGAGCTCAGAGCAGACATCTCAGGCCCCCTTCCAGTCCCCACATTCCTAATCAGATGTCTCCTTCCACATGGGGCGAGAGCAAGTCCTCCAGGTCTGGAGACACAGAGGACAAAGTGACAAAGCAGAACGCCCCAGAGCTTTCTCTGCAGGATGGAATCCGCTCATCCCTAAGTTGCCCAGCAGCAGATCCCAGCCCCCTGACGGTGCAGGGGAGAGAAAGCAGCAGTTCACCATCCAGGGTTTTATAGCCCAGCTGAGCAGGGCACACACATACACGCATCGGATAGCCCTGGTGGGCAGCAGGCACAAATGACCCTCAGGGACGTCATGCTGCAGGAACGAGGCCTGAGCTGCAGAGGGGACACAGGCCTTTCACTGCCTTAAAGGGTCTCTCAAAAGGATGGGCAGGAGTCCAGCCCCCTCCTGGAACAGACGAAAGATGAACAAGTTATTCCCCGGGCTGGGAGGAGCTCTCAATCCTTTTGGGAGAGATCTCTGTGCCCGGCGGCTGCCTTCGCTAGGCGCCTCTCTCTCCTGCCACTTTGCCCGGTCAGTGTCCTCATTTATCTCCCGGCCACCAGCCTGGCTTTCTTCCAGCTCACCCCGCCGAGAAGGAGCTTCTAAAATGCAGATCTGAACACGAAGCAGCTGGTGTTTCTTTAGCATTTACTATGTGCCTCCCGTCTCCTTCATCCTTGCAGCTACCCTCTGAGAGTTATTCTTGACAAGTGAGGACTTGGCGGCTCAGGGAGGTGAGACACACAAGGGGATGAGCTGTAAGTGAGAGTGAACTTGAACCTCTAGGCTGGAGGCCACACTCTCGGCTACAAGCTCCAGGCTTCCTGGGGATGCTGTCCCCAGGGTTCCTCCAGGGATCCCCGGCGCCTTTGGGGTGGAAATCCACCTGCCAGGCTCATTTGCCAGTGCTCTGCAGCCCTTCCATTTTTATCCGATCTTCCATCGTGTCTCACTGCCACGCACTGACTAGTCAACACCTGAACGTAGCCGGCCATGCTTCCAAAGAAACAGGTGCTCCTGCAAAGCGAGCTCTCCTCCCACTGCCTCCTGCCCTTCAAGATTCAGGCAAACATCAGAATGTTTACTGAAGCTCAAGTCACAATTGCCAAGACATGGAAGCAACCCAGTGCCCATCAACCCATGAATGGATTAAGCAACAGTGGCATGTGTACTATTCTGTGGCATGCGTACTATTTGGGAGTACTATTCAGCCATAAGGAAAGAGGGGGGCTTTACACCTTTTGTGTTTACCTGGATGGAGCTGAAATACATTCTTCTTAGTAAAGTATCACAAGAATGGAAACAAAGTATCCAATGTACTCAATGCTAATGTGAAACCAATATATAAACTACATGCCACCCACAGGGAAAGGAAAACACAAGCATAGTGTAGGGAGGGGGAGGGAAGAGGAAGTAGGGTGATTGGCAGGTTCTCACCTAATGTGCACAATGGGAGCGTGTTCAGCACAGCCCTGGGTGAAGGGCTCAACTACCACTTGAACTTTACCTTAGAAAACAATATAACCTAAACATTGATAGCCTGATACCAATCACAAATAAAGAAGAAAGAACTTCAAAAACAAAACAAAAAAATCACACGGTTCCCCATAAATATATAAAATTATTATTTGTCAAATAAAACTAAAGTTTAAAAATATCTTTGAAAAAAAACGAAAGCAAAACAAAAATTTATTGCAAACACTTCTTCCTCCAGGAAGCCCTCCCGACCAGGTTAAGCAGCGTGCTGCCTCGGTGCCACCATGTATCCAGGCCCTCTGTCCCAGGACTCACTTTATACCACCTGCAATCATCTTCAAACATTCGCCTGGACTAGGCTTTAAGTTTCCTGGGAGTAGGAGCCATGTCTTTCTTCTCTTTTCCTAGCACAGTGTCAGCACTGGGTGGGTGTTTGCTAAATAGTTGTGGAGCAAATATCTGAAACAGGTGTTTAAAATATTGAGCATTAGCATGTGTGTTGAATTGAAGGCCCAGCTACTCAGCTGCAGAGAGAGGATAAAAACCAAAAGGATGCGGGGGAGGCGTGTAGGGGAAGAAGGTAGAAATGTCGTGATAGAAAGTGTGCCTTCCTAAATGTGAGTGCCCACCTAAAATCCATATCCTGTAATCCTATACCCCAAGGTGATGGTGATTAGGTCACAAGAGTGGCGAGCTTATGAAGGGGGTTAGTGTCCTTACAGAAGAGAGAGCTTCCGTCAGCCATGAGGACACAGAGAGAAGGCTTCATCTGGCCCTTGAAAGACCCTGGACCTGCCAGCACCTTGATCTTGGAGTTTCCAACCTCTAGAGCTATGAGAAATAAATTTCTGTTGTTAAGCCCCCCAGTCTATGGTACTTTGTTATAGCAGCCTGAACGGACCAAAACCGTGTTCGACAATATCCCTAGTGGAGACATTCATCGGGAACCAGGCCTTGGGGAATTCTATTCCAGAGGCTTCGAATTGACAATGAAACCTCAGGGATAAAGGAGACTGCAATGCCTCTAATTTTAAGCCTGACACCTTAATCACATTTTACTGCAGGGCACGGAGCCATCACACACAGCATGCAGTAGTGTGTGGGAGTTTTACTGTAATCGTGCACGAGGGCATCACTTGGGACATGTGGTCTTTTAACGTGGGTTGTTATCCCAGCTCGGCCATGGATTTGCTGTGTGCCCTCAGGAATATTCCTTAACCTCTCTGTACCTCAGCATCCTCCTCACCAAACAGAGGATAAAGATATAAACCCTTTGTTGTAGTGTGAGTTTTGATCTTCTGGGTATATACCTAGTACAGGAATTCTAGGATCGAATGGCAGTTCCATTTTTAGATCTCTAAGTATTCTCCAAACATCCTTCCAAAAGGAACATATTAGCTTGCATTTCCACCAGGAATGCAAAGTGTAGCCATTTAAAATCCCTCCCTTGACAAATACACACTGATCACCTTCTCTGTGGAAACCAGAGTATTCAATTGTCTTCCTCAAATCTGATTTCCAAAATATTGACTAATCTTTTCTTTAAAAATTGAGTGTACTGAGAAGCTTGTGGAACATATTTGGATGGCCAGACTTGTGGTGGGGGTTTTCTGCATTCTGTAAAGTTTTCCAATGACAAGCAAATAAATTTCTTTATGCTTTGTAACTCAATAGCTTGCCTCTATAGCACTTGATGCTTGCCTCACCTCAGCTTACTTTGATATCCTTCCTGTGAAAACACCATCTGGTCTTCTCAAGGAAACTTTGAAACTATTTTGAATAAAGGAGGGCAGGTTCATTGCAATTTTTCATAATATATATAATGTTGACTAAAGATCCTAGAAAATAATTAATCTCATTTAATAGTTTGTCACAACAAAGATGTATGGCCATTTCAAATAAAATTATATTTTCTAATTTGAAGATTTAATATATTTGTTTCTTAGTTTGCTTAAGATAACCTTAAACCAGCTCAGCGTCTGTGGCTCAAGTGGCTCAGGTACTAGCCACATACACCTGAGCTGGCGGGTTCGAATCCAGCCCCGGGCCCGCCAAACAACAATGACGGCTGCAACCAAAAAGCGGGTGTTGTGGTGGGCACCTGTAATCTCAGGTACTTGGGAGGCAGAGGCAGGAGAATCACTTGAGCCCAGGAGTTGGAGGTTGCTGTGAGTTGTGACACCATAGCACTCTCTCCAAGGGGACAGCTTAAGGCTCTGTCTCAAAAAAAAAAAAAAAAAAGATACCCTTAAACCACAAACTTGAAGTGTTTGATAATCAGATTAGTGAGACTTACATGCAAAATGTGATTAGTAACCTATCTTGTTAGACATAGTGAACACTCTCAGCTTCCCCACAAAAGGGGAAGAAGCATCAAATTATTAAATGCCTGACCTTAGCAAGTTACCTTCTTTACCTAAGCATCAAAACCATCACCTACTCCAGGTTGTTGGGAAAATTAAATGTATGGGGGCTGCTTTGAACAGTGCCTGGGACACAGTAGGAATAAAAAGGTGGCTGTGAAGACTTTTGCTAAGCACTACAGTTTAGGTTTGTGGCTCCAGGTGAATATGCTCCCATCTTCATCCTCTTCCTACTCTTCTCTCATTCATTTATTCAATATTTACTTAGTTCCTTCCATGTTCCAGGCCCAGGGATTGTGTATTGAAAAGAAAACAAAACAGGCCAGGTATAGTGGCTCATGCCTGTAATCCTAGCACTCCAGAGGCCAAGGTGGGTGGATTGCCTCAGTTCACAAGTTGGAGATCAGCCTGAGCAAAAGTGAGAACCAGTCTCTAAAAAAATAAAAAATAGCTAGGCATTGTGGTAGGCGCCTCTAGTCTCAGTTACTTGGGAGGCTGATAAGAGAATCACTTGAGCCCAAGAGTTTGAGATTGCTGTGAGCTGTGATGCCACTGCACTCTAACATGGGCAACAAGTGAGACTCTGTCCTCCCCCGCCCCCCCAAAAAAGAAAAGTAAAATAAACAAAACAGATTCTCCTAATGAAACTTAGTGGGAGACACAACCAGGCACAAAGACCACCGTAAGTCTATAACAAAATTGCTTAGATGGAGGAAGTATCAGAAGTTGTAGGAGCACAGAGGGGGGTTTCAACCTCATCTTGAGTTTTTGGAAAGGCTTCTTGCTTTCTCTAACCTGAAACCTGAGGAATGTCTAGGAGTTGGCCAGACAGGAAATTCAGGGGAAATGGTTTCAGGCAGGTGACCCCCAATGCAAATGGTTGGAAGTAAGAGAGAAATTGGCTTTTAAATAACTGAAAAAACAATTCAATGATGCAGAAGATTAGATAGAGAAGTGTTTATAGATGGGGCTAGGGAAATTAGCATGACTAGTTCATAAAAGGCATTGGAAACCATGGCATGAGTTTGGAATTTACCTTAAAGGCCACGGGAAGTCATCGGAGCATGGGATGTAAAACAGAGTGGTCAGATTTGTGTTTCAGAAGCATTACACATAATGTGGAAAATGAACTGGTAAAGGGTAGGACTGGAGGCTGGAAGGCTAAATTGGAGGCTAATATCATAATTTTGAGAGAGGATACCCAGAAAAAGTGAAGTCTAGAAGAACAAAGGGTTTCTCACAAAAGCCCACGGACACACCTGCAAGGTCCTCTCCATGGTAACCCAGCTCTTATCAATTTGTAAAACTTAGCTTCCTGGGTCCTTGAAACTAACATTTGCTTCTTGCTTTCACTTTTGTAAACCCTGCACATGATTTGACACCTCCAGTGAAAAATAATAAAATTCCTTTGTCTGTCTAGTTGTGAGTCCAATAAAAGGATAAGGACAGAGCTGATGGGGATCTTGGCCATTTTGGATCTAGTCTGCCATGCCTCCACTGGCTGAATTAAAAGTCCTTCCTCTGCTATCTCTGTGTTTGAGTAACTTTTTCTCCCCTGGGCCTAGATTCCTGCAACAATTTAGGCAAAAGATGATAGTGAACCTGAATTGTGGTGGTGGCAATTGGAGAAAACACATGGGTTAGATGTTTAGTAGGTGGCCTCAGGTGGACATGGTGCCTTATAAGAGGAATGGGTGTGGTGACAGCGGAATCTGGAATGGCTCTCTGGTTGATTGGCTACTGCGGTGTGACCACTCACTAGAGGGAACACAGGAAAAATAAGTTTGGGAAAGAAGATAAGGAGCTCAGTTACAGATCCCGTGAATTTGAAGTGTCCAGAGAATATCTAGAGACATCCAGATCCCAGAGAAGAGGTCTGGGATGGTACAGTGGATTTAGATGTAATGAGCATATTGCTGGTAATTGAAACCATAGAAGTAGAAAACCAGGGAGGGGATACAAAAGGAGAAATTTTCTAGAACAGAATCTAATGAAACATTGACACTTAAGAACTGAGGGAGAGGAAGCCCCAAAAGGGACTGAAAAGGGTTACCCAGAGAGGTGGAAAAATCAGGAGAATTACAAGTCACTAAAGTCAAAAGGAAAAAGTACTTCAAGGTGGCTAAAGACAAGGGAAAAAAGTATTTCAAGAAGACAAATGATATCAAATAATACAGAAAATTAAGTAAGAAACTCTATTTCATTACTTTTAACAATTTTTTCCTTTTTTTAGACAGAATCTCACTCTGTTGCCCAGTGTAGAGTACAGTGGTCAGCCTAGCTCACAGAAACCTCAAACTCCTGAGTTCAAGTGATCCTCCTCCCTCAGCCTCCTGAGTAGTGGGAATAAATGTTCCCACCTGGCTGATGTTTCTATTTTTAGTAGAGATGGGGTCTTGCTCTTGCTCAGGCTGGTCTCCGACTCCTGACCTCAAGTGATCCTCCTGCCTCAGCTTCCCAGAATGCTAGGATTACAGGCATGAGCCACTGTACCTGACCCATACTCAAGAAACTTTAAATCCTCAAATAATGGGTTAGTGTTCCTCTAAGATCCACCAACGTCTGTCTCCTATTTTTCTTCTCCTACCACCCTCATCTTTTGTAGTCACTCTGTGACTCATCTGTGGCCCTCAAAAGAGGGGGGAAAGGAGTGGGGTGCAACTTAAAAATCCTGTGACCAAACTAAATCCATTGCAGTAGTACCCTGATTGAAGCTGTTGAACTGAAACTTCCCAGTGGAAGCAAGTTACAATATCATTTTAAAGGTAAGTTTGTAGAGATGAAATGATAACTTGACCGTAGAAGTAATGAATTTTGATTCTCATCTCCTAACAACTCAATTGACCCTTGGAAAATTTAAGAAAGGAAATCATGGACTATACATTTTAGCCTTTCAGAACTTTTGCTACTAGCATTTGCTTCAAAGACTATCATTTAGATAACAATAACAAAAGGGAATTATGCATAGCTCAATTTCTTTGCTATGTTTAAATGATCATAAATTAATCATTAAAGAAGAAACATAGTTGCAAAGATTTGCTGCAAATAAAATGACCGACATTTTCAAAGTCCAACCATAAACCTGAGAAATTCAAATGTATAAAATATATACTTGGTCAAGGGGTTAGATATGTAAAAATTTTATATTTTAACTTTTAAACTCCTTTAAACATATGGTTTAGTTAAACAGGATTTATTTACAGGGCAGAAGAATGTCACATTATATGACTCACATCCTACCTAAATTTTCCTGTTGGAACCTTTCCTCTAACAGATGAGTAATCTTATTTTATGTTGGATCAGCCCCACAGTTTGATACAGAGTTATGGCTTGAAATAGGAATCAGTTGCTAGTTGTATAATTCAAATGCTCCTCAAATACAATGTAACCATCTCATTTCTTTCACTAAAAGATTAAAATCATGTAGAAAATTTCTAATGGTCTTCATCATTAATGAAATATATCAGTAATGTAAGCCAGATTTTTATCCCAAAGAGAACTAGAAATTTCCCATATTCCAAAAATGCAAAGAAGGCAAATATTGTAAACTAAGTAGAATGAAAAATTTAGCACGGATTTCAGGCAAAATTCTAAAACAGGTTCTCAAACAGATGGTCTGTTTGAGAAGTAAGAGGTGACCATCAGGAGCCAGCAGGGCTCAACGCAAACAAATTTTGCTACATAATATAACGTTTTATCAAAGTAGATTTATTTTGCAAAACTAGATTTACAAACCTGCTATAAAACACACACAGGAACCTAAAAAGATGAAAAATTGAATTATTTAGCCATAATCGAGTATGCAGATATTCTATTTACGATGTTCCAACTTACTCTGACTTTGCAAAGTCACGCATTCAACAAGTATTTAGTGAGCCCTTACTTGGTGTCTTTCGCTGGGCTAAATGCTTAAATTTCTCCTTCAACCCTATCTGTGAAATAGAAACGATTATCATCAAGAGGCAACGGAGTGTTGCTTAATTACACAGATTTGAAGCCAGACAGCCTGCATTCAAATCCTGTTCCTGCCACTTAAATGGCTGTGTAACCTTGACAAAGTTACTTACTCTCTGACTCAGTTTGCTCATCTGTAAAGCGGATGATAATAGTAAATACTTTGTAAGAGAGTTGTGAAAATTAAATAAAGTAATACAAAGAAACATCTTAGAAAAGTGTCAGGCACATAATAAATGCTCTACGAGTATTAGCTGTTACAACTCCATTTTAGATAAGTGCTATTCACTGAAAGTTTGTCTCCCCCAAATTCACATACTGAAGCCCTAATAATCTCTGATGTGATAGGATTTGTTGGCGGGACATTTGGGAGGTAATTAGGTCACAAGGATTCTCTTTGTAAAAAGAGACATGAGAGAAAGGATCTCTCTCTCCACTGTGTGAGCGTATAGCAAGAAAGAAGCCCTCTGCAAACAGTGCCCGGATTTTGGACTTTCCAGTCTCCACAACTGTCAGAAATAAACTGTTGCCTAAACCACCCGCTGTTATACAGCAGTCTGAGCTGAGATCATGTGCCCAAGACAACAGTCTCCTCAGCCAGGACCTAAACTCAAAACCCATGCCAGAGGCCACCATAAAAATTGCATTTTTAAAAATGTGTGACATTGTCAGGTGATTTCAAACAACACTTGACACTTGCTTTTTTATACTTTTGTTTTAATAATGCGAGTTTTTTTTTTTTTTTTTTTGGAGACAGAGTTTCACTCTGTTGCCCAGGCTAGAGTGCAGCGACATCATCACAGCTCACTGCAACCTCAAATTCCTAGGCTCAAGTGATCTTCCTGCCCCAGGCTTCAGAGTATAGGGACGACAGACGTATGCCATCATGCCCTGCTAATTTTTCCTATTTTCCGTAGAGACAGGGTCTCCCTCTTGCTCAGACTGGTTTCCAACTCCTGAGCTCAAGTGATCCTCCCATCTTGGCTTCCCAGAGTGCTAGGATTACAGATGTAAGCCACCGTGGCTGGAAAAATAATGTATGTTATAGCTAGTATGTCTGGGGAGGTGTTTTGGACCTCTGTGCTGAAACTGTTCTGGCAACCAGGAAAGTTACTTAGGAAATTGGGTCTGCAACTTTGAAAGCTACACCCGTTCCATCATTGTAACTCTGAAGAGCAGTGTATGTTGATATTTTATAAAGAATAAATATTGGGGATAGGTGATTTGGCTTATACCTGTAATCCTAGCAATTTGGGAAGCTGAAGTGGAAGGATCACTTGAGGCTAGGAGTTCAAGACCAGCCTGAGCAACACAGTGAGATCCTGTCTCTACAAAAAACAGAAAAATTCACTGGGCATGGGGACATGTGCCTGAAGTCTCAGTGACTTGGAACGCTCAGACAGAATGACGACTTGAACCCAGGAGTTTGAGTTGACAATGAGCTCTGATGATGCCACTGCACCCTAGCCGAAGCAACAGAGCAAGACCCTGTCTCAGAACAAAACAAAACAGTAGCTAATGTCTTTGTTTGTTTGTTTTGCTTAATATGAACCTATGTGCTTTTCACTTATTGGTTTATTCAATTCTCAAGACCACTTTGTGAGGTAAGGTACTATTATAAGCCCCTTTGTTTTGTTTCAGAGCAGTTTACAACTCATCCAGGGTCACCCAACTAGTAAGTTGCAGAGGTAGAGTTTAACCCAGGCCACTGAGCTCTGGAGGCTGGGCTCTTTATCCCCACTAAACTTCTCCTCATGAAACCACACCCAGATGTGCTGAATTCTCAACCAAGAACCTCGAAGAAGTCACTGATATCTTCAGAACTCAGTTACCCTGTTTGTTTCTAGCAACCTTTCTCACAGCCCCCTTGGCCATTTTGAATACTAAACTCCTGATTTAATTATTCATCCCCACATTTCCAGGTTTCCTCCACAGCCTCCTCATCAAAGAGGCCCCTTCTGCTTCTCCTACGGGTACAGTAACCTCCTGGCCGCTCTCTCCCACTGCTCCTGCCTTACTTTTCTCTGCACCGTCCTCACCACCAGTCATTCTTGACTGTTGATCATTTTATTGCCCACCTATTTCTACACTGTAAGCTCCAAGTGACTTTTTCTACTTGATTTACTGCATTATTGTAGTGTTTAAAATAGAGCCTGGCACATAGTAGGTTCTTAAAAATACTTACCTAAATAACTATGCTCTTATACATTTTTACTTATTACAAACCTAAATTTTGTAAGTAATACCAAAAGAACAAAATTAAAGAAAAATCCACCCGTCAAATGCATAATCACTTTTACTTTTAAATTTCCCTTCTATCCTTCTTTACAAGCTGACCCTGACATTTCTTTTTGAGATGCCAGTACATACTCCATGGTTTCATATGACATTATCAGATCTGACAAAAAAAAAAAAAAATCCATTGCTGAATGAATTTTTATTTGTCAATGAATTTTGATAAGCAGCACTTTTAGGCTAAGGTTTTTAAATAAAAGCAAAGTTGATCCAAGCCTTTTCATTTGTACATTAGAAGTCATGCTCACCTGTACTGTATATTGCCAGAGACAGAAATTACAGTTACAGTCCAGTAGTACTGAACTTTAGCAAAACTCTTGAGATACAAATCATGCTTTCCTCCCACGCAACCTTTTAGAGATTAAAGCCACCTTGCTCCGCACCTGTGGCTCAACAGGCTAAGGCGCCAGCCATGTAAACCTGAGCTGGCGGGTTTGAATCCAGCCTGGGCCCACCAAACAACAATGATGGCTGCAACCAAAAAATGGCGGGCCTTGTGGTGGGCACCTGTAGTCCCAGCTACCTGGGAGGCGGGGGCAGGAGACTCGCTTGAGCCCAGGAATTGGAGGTTGCTGTGAGCTGTGATGTCACAGCACCCTATCCAGTGTGACAGCTTGAGGCTCTGTCTCAAAAAAAAAAAAAAAAAAAGGATAATCACCAAAGGGTGGTGCCTGTAGCTCAAGGTGTAGGGCTCAAAAACTCCAAAAACTAAATAAGTAAGTAACAATTAAAAAAAAAAAAAGATAATCACTAAAGGTACCTACAGAAAGCATACTTCAGGCTCAGCGCCTGTGGCTCAACGGGCTAATGTGCCAGCCACGTACACCTGAGCTGGCGGGTTCGAATCCAGCCCAGGCCCGCCAAACAACAATGACAGCTGCAACCAAAAAATGGCTGGGCGTTGTGGTGGGCGCCTGTAGTCCCAGCTACTTGGGAGGCGGAGACAGGAGACTCGCTTGAGCCCAGGAATTGGAGGTTGCTGTGAGCTGTGACGCCACAGCACTCTACCCAAGGCAACAGCTTGAGACTCTGTCTCAAAAAAAAAGAAAGCATACTTCAATGATACGGATCTAGAATTTTATGTGCTGAAAATTCCTTCACATCTCTTACTTCCTTTCTCTCTCTCTCTTCCTCCCTCCCTTCCTTACTTTTCTTTCTCTCCCCTCCTCTCCTCTTCCTCCCTCCCTTCCTTCTTCTTTCTTTCTTCACAGAATCTTTTTTTTTTGTAGAGACAGAGTCTCACTTTATTGCCCTCGGTAGAGTGCCATGGTGTCACACAGCTCATTTCTTTGTTTTGCAGTTCAGCCAAGGCCAGGTTTGAACACGCCACCTTCGGTATATGGGGCTGGCGCCCTATTCCATGAGC
>CAUYON010059405.1:0-43469 GCA_963573935.1 Arctocebus calabarensis | reverse complement strand
TTCTTCTTAGCAAAGTATCTCAAGAATGGAAGAAAAAGTATCCAATGTACTCAGCCCTAATATGAAGCTAATTTATAGCTTTCATATGAAGGCTAAAACTCAATTATAGCACAAGAATACAGGGAAAAGGGAAAGGGAGGGGAGGAGAGGGGGGAGGGTCGGTGGAGGGAGGGCAATTGGTGGGAACACACCTACAGTGCATCATAGCAGGGTACTGGTGAAACTTATTAAAGGCAGAGTATCAATGTCTTTATATAGTGATCAAGAAAATGCCATGAAGGCTGTCTGTAACAGTACGATCACAATACTTCTGAATGTATATGAATCGTGCCCTATGATTGCACCAAGGTACACAATTATGATTCAATAAAATTATTAAAAAAAGATTAAAAAGATCAAAGGAAGTAGTATAAACAATTTATGACATTAAATTTAATAATTAAAATAAAATGTACAAATTCTTCGAAAGACTCATTTCCAGAGCTTACTTGAGCAAGAACAGAAAAACTGCAGGTGGCTCCTGTGGCTCAAGGAGTAAGGCACCGGCCCCACACACCGGAGATGGTGGGTTCAAACCCAGCCCCGGCCAAAAAACAAAAGAACAGAAGAACTTATGATGACTATATCTATTAAAGAAGTTTAATCCTAACTTTGAAATCTTCACACAAAGAAAACCTCATGCCTAGGTGGCTATATAATTAATAATTTTTCCAAACATTTACAGATGAACACAATTCAATTGCACACGAAAGAGAAGAGAGGAAATTGCCGTACCCATGTTATTGGGCTAGCGTCACTCTGACATAAAAACCAAAGACATTACAAGAAAAGAAGATAAGACAGTTAAATCTTTGCAGAATAGACACATGAAAATTCTTTAAAGATTTTAACAAATAAACTTTGACAATACATAAACCCCAAGTGGGGTTTATACCAGGAATTAAAAATTTTTTTAACATTCAAACATCTATCACTATTAATTCATCATATAAACAGATTTAAAAAGAGAAGGTGTTTAACCATCTCATGGATGTAGAAAAAGCAAGTGATGGAATTGAACACTCATTCAAGATTTTAAAACTCTCAGTAAACTCATTTCTTTATGTTTGTTGTTGACATGATTGCCACTGGGGTCCTTTTCATAAATTCTTTGACTAGGCTGATATTTATAAGAGTTTTTCCTGCATTTTCTTCTAGAATTTTCATTGGGTTATACCAGCCTTGCAGGGTAGTTTGAAGCCTGGCAACACGATGCCTCAAGATTTGTTCTTTTTGCTTAAGATCAGTTTGGCTATTCAGGCTCTTGTCTGGTTCCAAATCAAGCACAGAATTTTGTTTCCTACATCTGTGAAATATGTTGGCATTTTGATGGGGATTGCATTCAACCTGTAATTCACTTTGGGTAGTATGGACATCTTATCTTAACAGTGTTGATTCTACCCATCCATGAGCATGATGTATTTTTCCACGTGTCATCTGCAATTTCTTTCCTCAGCGTTTTGTAGTTCTCTTTGTAGAGATCTTTCACCTCCTTGGTATGCCTAAACATTTTATTTTCTTTGTAGCTATCGTTAAAGTTAGTGAGTCTTGATTTGATTCTCAGCTTGATTGTTATTGATGTACAGCATTGATTTTGTAACCTGAGACTTTGTTGAATTCATTTATCAATTCCAGGAGTCTCTTGCTGGAGTTTTGGGGATTTTTGAATATAAGATCACATTGCCAGCAAAAAGCAATAGTTTGATTTTCTCTTTTTTTTTTTTTATAATTTTATTGAATCATAATTCTGTACATTGGTGCAATCATAGGGCACGATTCATATACATTCAGAAATGTTTTGATCGTACTGTTACAGATAGCCTTCATGGCATTTTGTGATTGGATATCTTTATTTCTTTCTGTTGCCTGATTTCTCTGGCTAGGACTTCCAGCACTACACTGATTATAAGTGGTGACAGTTCATTTACCTTGTTACAGTTCTTAGCTGGGATGCTGTCAACTGTTCCCCATTCAGTATAATTTGGGCTGTGGTTTGTCACATACGGCTTTTGAGCCACATATGGCTTTCTAATTTTGAGATATGTTCCTTCTATACCTAGCTTTGTTGAAGGTTTTTTAAACCATGAAAGGGTGCTGAAGTTTAAGTATTTGTTATGTCTCTTGATTAAATTAAAAATTTCCTGCACGGCTAAGGAAATAATCAACTCCACAGAATAAACAGACAAACTACAGAGTAGGAAAAAATATTTGCAAGCAATAGATTCAATAAAAGGGCTAACACCCAGAAACTACAAAGAGCCCAAATAAGTCATCAAGAGAAACACAGATGACCCCATTAAAATGTGGCAAAAGACAAGAACAGAAGCTATTCCAAAGAAGACTGACAAATTGCCAACAAACATATGAAAAAATGCTGAATATCACTAATTGGAAAATACTATTTAAAAACACAATGAGATGTCACCTTACCTCAGTTAGAATAACTTTTGTTAAAAAAATCCAAAAGCAATTTGTGCTGGCATGGATACAGAGAGACAAAAACACACATACATTGCTGGTGGGACGCAAGGTAGTATAATCTCTATGGAAAACAGTGTAGAGATTCCTCAAAGAACTAAAAGTATCTACCATTTGACCCAGCAATCCCACTACTGGGTACTTACCCAGTGGGGAAAAAAAATTTGTTTTTATCAAAAGGACAGCTACTCCTGAATGTTTATTGTAGCACAATTCACAATTGTAAATATGTGGAATTGACCCAAGTACTCACCAGTTCATGAGTGGCTTAATAAAATGTGATATATGTATATCATGGAATACTACCCAGTCATAAAAAAGGATGAATTAGCATCTTTTGCAACAATTTGGATGAAACTTAAGATCATTATCCTAAGCAACATATCTAAGGAATGTAAAACAAACACCACATGTAGTCACTATTAAATTGGAACTAAGTGACAGGCACACATGTGCACAGAGAAACTCCGGAAAAATTCAGTGGAAATTAAGCAGGAATGAGATAGGAGAAAGGGATGGGCAAAAACCTACTGAAGGAGTACAATGAACACTATCTGGGTGATGGGTACACTTATAACCCTGATTTAAGCATTCCAAAAGTGATACATGGAACCAAAAACATTTATACCCGCATATTTTGAAATTAAAAATCTCAGTCAACCAAGAATACAAGAGAATTTCCTGAACCTAACAAAAGGAATGTGCAAAAAAGTTGCAACTAGCATAGAACGTTTGTAAAAATCTTTTGCTAATGTTTCTGAACAATTTATGTATCTAAGTAATTTTGCCTTAATCTCTTTCTAAATAAGTGATAATAATTTCAAATTCAGTACTTTTTATAATAAACATTGTATATAAAAAGATTTACATATAATATGTAAGCTTATCTCACAGAGCATGGTGAGATGTGGAATGCAGCCAGCTCCCAAGGACCCTCTAGCTCCAGGCATGCAAATGAACCAGGGGAGTCCTGGGATGGGCCACAGCCTCTGCCCTGCAGACACCTGAAGCCCTCATCATGACTGCCCTTCTGGTGGGCCTATGCTTGGAAGCAGTTGCAAATGTCTTCCCAACCCTGTGTTGGTGACTTGATGCCTTCTGTGTCCTCTCTCAGTCTGGAGTCTGCTAACCACCGGATCTCCTGGCTCATCCCTGTCCACCCTATTCAGAGCTCTGCCAAGCCACTAGGATGGGATGTTGGCAAATGTGGTGGGCCAGGAAGAAAGGCAGCCACCCCAGCACTGTGGAGGGCCACTGGGTTTAGGTGGGCACAGAAGACAGGTGCATGGTGGCAAGCTTGGTCACCTCTTTGGGCCATGGAGCTGTGCACTTTTGAGTCATGATGTCACCACTATTTCCCAGCTGGGTGAGCCCCACTTAGTCCTGACAAAGATGGACAAAGGCATTAATGGGCTTGGAAGGTGACCCAGGATGATGACAGGTGAACGGATGGCAGACCATTGGGTTGCTGATCTTCATTCTTCATTCTATCAGACCTTGATTCCAGAAGAGAGAAGTAACATACCACATCTGGGCTTTTGGAAATGCTCACTACCCTTTGGGAAGATGCACTTGATGATTATAGAAGGCCTGTGCCTATAATATGAAAAAGCTCCTCTCAGCTTGTCCACCAACCTTTTAAAAGAAAATGTTTACTACATGTGGCCCTTCAAGATGTTAAGAGGTTGCTGACATGTGATAAAGTGAAGTTACAAAATCACACATCTTGTAAATGCCCATTTGTTTAAAAAAAAAGAAAATAGAAAAAAATGTCTTTTGGATATGATATTTTGAAATGAGCTGTTAGACCACCTCTGGAGGTGACACCTGTCTGTTTGTTCTCTGGGTTAGAGGCCCTGGAGCAAAAGACCTTGAGGAGGAACAGAAGAAGATTCTGTGCCAGACTGGTCATCTGTAGAAGACAGTTTCATATTCTAACCATTGTTTTGTGTGTGCATTTGATTCCTTACTATCTCATATATAGTAGACAAAAGTACTTTATTGAAATATCTAATCTTTGTAGATATTCCAAAGAACCTGATACATGTTAAAAAGTAGAGGTGGTACCATGGTTTGTAAATACCCTTTTGTTAAAGTTCATATGAAAGGTGTTTGGGGGATAAGGGCCAAACGACCCCTTGAGAAGCACATATGTTGTTGGAGCAGGAGTTCAGGGGAGAGGGAGGAGCTTTCTGCCCTTTGCTTACCGTGAGGCAAAACTGACCCTCCTCTCATGTCTGTGCATTTTGTTACTTATCTGGGTACACAGTGAATACAAAGGACAATCAAGTGTTAATTTCCATCTATCTTTCTAGATGTTACAGAGGTTGCTGGTGTATGACAAAAGTGGACTTAGTAAACAAATAAGTTTTGTTTTCAAGTTCCAAAGAAAGATTATCTCCCAGAAAATTTGAACCCACTGGGTTGGTGGCGGAAGGAAGAGGATAGGTTGGCATGTTCATATTTCAAAGACGCTTTCAGATGATAACTATTATTACATGGGTGCAGTTCATCCAAGACTGTTGCATATATAGTGAGCAAATGACTACCTGAAACATCTTGTCCATCCAGACATTTAGAAGTGCCTGGCATATATTAAATGGAGAGGTAGTAAAATGTCACTCTGCAAATATATTTTTGCTAAAACTCATAAGAAATGCTTTCTTTTGGAATCAGAATCATTAAACCACCTCCGTGGGCAGCATATATCATCTATGCTTATTCAGTGGGTTGGAGAAGGTTGGAGGGAAGGTATTGCAAAAGGTAATATGGTAGTGTGAGCATTCTTGGACATTTTAAAATACCATTTTTCTTACGTTTTGTCTGTTTTGTCTTGTGTGTGTATATAGTGTATGTAATGGACAAATGAGTCCTGATTTTGCAGTAGCTAGTCTCTAGATGGTAAAGAGCTCACCAGTGTATGACAAAGTACTTGGTAAAATTAGCACGTTTTGTATACTTGGTGTTAAAATTCATGGGGAAACTTGTCCTCCGTAATGAATTTTGGTCAACCACATCTAAGCATTACCCGTGCCTGTGCCTGTCCACTGGATTGGGGAGGGAACAGTGCAAGGCTAGGTGGTCATATCCAGATTATAATCATTGCTACGTGTGTGCAATTTTATTTAGCACTGCTGTGTACACAGTGGGCAAGTTCTGATATGAAATATCTACTCTTTCCAGATATTTAGAAGTGTCCGATAAATAAAGAAGTAGTACAATGCTACTTTTTGAAAACAGCTTTTAAAAACTGATCGAAAATACTGTGTTTGGAAGTGGAATTGTCGCACCATCTCTGTGAACAGGATGCCCTACTTTTTCATTGGGTTGAGGGAGATAGGAGGGAAAAAAATATGCAAAAGGTCTTCTGAACTATGAACCAGTGTTTTCCAGGGTGTACCAGCAATTTCAGCTTATCCATTGCCCCGTATGTTATGTGCATTTCACTTTACTATACTGTGTATATTGTGCATGAACAGGACAAATGAATCCCAATCTTATAATGTCCACTATCTAGATGTTAAAGAGGTTGCCAATGTAGGACAAAAGAGGATTTAGGGTACTCTGTCTTAAGATTCAGAGAATGGCTGTCTTCCAAAAAGGACTTTTGGAAGTGAAATGGTTGCGTCACGTTCAAGTCACACATCTGTGCATATCTACTGGGTTCATGATGGAGAGGAGATGAAACCAATCGGGATTCTAGATTAGAATGTTCCTGTTTAGAAGACACTTTCAGATGTAACCATTGTTACGTGTGTGTAGTTTATTCAGCACTATTATGTATATAGTGGACAAGAAAGTCCTTGTTTGAAACCTCTAGCCTTTCTAGACATTAAAGAGGTTCCCAGTGTGTGACAAAAGAAGACTTAGTAAACTAACACACTGAGTAGACTTTGAAAATTCATAGGAAAGACTATTTTTAAAATCATTTATAGAAGTGAAATTGTTAAAACCCCTTCAACGCATTACTGATGCTTAGACCTGTCCACTGGGTTGATAGAGGTGGGAAGGGGAAGGTTTGGGGCCAGAATGTTCCTATGTAGAGGACACTTTAAAATTACAGCTTTTTTCCTGAGTGCACTATTTATTCAATGCTGCTGTGTATGGTGGAAAAAAAACTTAAGTCCTCCATGAAACATCTAGTCTTTCTAGATGTTCAAAAGTGCACAGAATATGCTAAAAGTAGAGGGCTAAAGTAACAACAGCCTTTAAGTGTTTTGTGTTATTTCATAGGAGTGGTTGAGGAATGGAATTGTTCAACCTGATGCCCTGGAGAGTATGCTGACTGTCACTGGAGGGCTGGAGGGGAGGAAGCATGCAGAGACGGGCTCTGTGCCCGACTTCGATTGGTTTCGACTGCCTCACCATGTTCTGCCTGTGGGTTTTAGTTAATATTGCCGTGTACTGAAGGCTAACCAAGTCCTAATGCTCAAAGTACATTAACAGTAGAGGTAGGCACATAATCCCTTATGAATACTCTTTTGCTTGTATTCAGGAAGGACTATCTTCTGGAAGTGACCTTTGCTAATCCTCCTCTTGGAGCTAGACGTGGTCCTGTACCCACCCTGGAGAAGGGGAAGAGGGAGACGAGGATAGGTGAAGGGGCGGCCATGTTTTAGAGTCTCCACCTCTAGAAGACAGTATTAGATTATAATCAGAGGCTTATTCATGCATTTTTTTTTTTTTTTTTGAGACAGAGCCTCAAGCTGTCGCCCTGGGTAGAGTGTCGTGGCATTACAGCTCACAGCAACCTCCAATTCCTGGGCTCAAGCGAGTCTCCTGCCTCAACCTCCCAAGTAGCTGGGACTGCAGGCGTCTGCCACAACGCCTGGCCATTTTTGTTTTTTTTGGTTGCAGCCATCATTGTTCTTTGGCGGGCCCAGGCTGGATTCGAACCTGCCAGCTTAGGTGTACGTGGCTGGCACCTTAGCCCACTGAGCCACAGGCGCCGAGCCTATTCGTGCATTTTTATCAAAGATCTGTGGTTACTGCGGACAAAGTTCGTTATTTTGCAACACCTAAGCTTTGGACATGGCCTGAGGTGACAACATATGATAAAATAAGACTAGTGAATTAGCCACTCTTTATCTTTTGGTTATAGATGTAGGAAGACAAGTCCAGGACGTGGAATTGCATAACCACCTCTGAGCAGGACTTGTTGGTTAGGTTGGCAGCAGAGGGCAGAAGGAAGTCTGAAAGGAGAGCCGCCCGCGGATGTGTTCATATTTACATTCATACAGCTAAAAAGGAGGCAGCTCCGATGTGCATGCATCCTTTTTGCTGTCCGATAAGAATATGTTAAATAATTCAGGGGAAACATACCTTCCTGCTAATTATTTAACTGAAAAGATCCAACAATGAATCCTCTTAGTGACATTACACTGAGTATTCTCTGTTGAGGTATGTTTCATTTTAAATCGAGCATGGAGGGAATGCCGTAACTTGAATCACAAATTTGCCAATACTTGTAATCTAGAAGCTTGTTGCCGTTTTTGTCTTTATGAAATTTTTGTCCAAGAAAGGCAGGATTACACTTTTTCCTAACAGACTGAGTTAGTGTAGTGCATTCCTGGTTGTCAAAATACTCACATGGCTTGGAGATGTTGGATTAGTAAATACTCGCGATGTGTGAAAAAGGATGACAGGTGCTCTACAGTACAATCTCAATCTCATAAAGTTGGATGTTGTGCGTATAGCCTTAGGACCCAGAAGGATGCTCCAAACTGCAACATGGGAGCTGCTTATGATCGTGGAGGACTTTGGTCTTGGCTTCTCATGTTTTTCCGGTTTCCTATACTGCATGTATTAACTTTAGGGGACAAATGGTTACTTTCAAAAAGAGTAATGTTATGTTTGGTTGTTATAGTCTATTCAAATTTGTAGGCTAACATAGATTTATTCATTTTATATATTTAATTAGAAAATGACACACCTCACTGTCACAAATGTTAAAGGTAAAGAAACTAGGAAAGACAAAAAAATAACCATGTTGTGTAAATTAGCAATCTGTTCTTTTCGACTTTTATTCACAGATGCGTTCAGGATGGTGATCTGTTTATTTAACAAGAAGGAGATCGTATTATATGTGTTGTTTTGCATCTCAATTCTTTTAATTAAAAATTATTTTGTGGATTGTATATGAAGCCTGCACATTATACCCCATGATTGCACTAATGTACACAGCTATGATTTAAAAAAAAAACAATGTAAACTAATAGTATACACAATTATATGTATATATGCATATATTGCACATATATTTACATATATATTACAACATATGTATATACTGCATACAATGTTGTTTGTCAATTTATACCTCAAAAAGCTAAAAATACAAAAAGAAAGCAAAACAAAAAACATATAAATAAATAAAAAATATTTGTGGAGCCATCTCTGCAACAGTTTCAATTTACCCTTTTGTTCTTTGGTAAGCCCACAAGGCTTTGGAGTAGCTGAGTGTGTCAATCAGAGCATACAGCCTACAAAAATGCTTAACATCTTCATTATTTCTTTCTCCTTTTGGCTACATCTATAAAACTAATTACAACAGTCTAAAGTATTTTTGTACTGAAATTAAAGTAGATTTCAGGGTTTTATTAAAAGATATCTGATCCAAACAAAAAATCAACTAGCATGAAGTACATGGCAAGGAGTTTATATATTGAACAGTTTAATTCAGAACATTTCAGACCTCATTATTCTAAAATGTACTACATTCTCACCCTTATTTCACTGTGGTATAAGACATCTCTAGGAACTTAACTTTCCTGGCAGATAAATCAGAGAAAGAATAGCATGGCATAAGCTGGGAAAAGAGTCCGAACTTATAAATCTCTTAATACTATTCACAAAATCTTATACTTTGCACTGACTGTAGTAGATTCAGTAATTTTTCAAAGGGAAAAACAATCCAACATTACAAAGTTTATTTTTGTAACTTCCTACAATGTATTTCCTAGAAGACAAAAGAAAACCTTTCTTTCTGAGGTATCCTAGACCATAGTTAGACAGGATTTATTTATTTTAGGTAGACCAAGTTAGTAGTTTAAAAAGGAAATTTTCAAGGAATCATGGTGCAACAATCATCTTGCACAAGTGCAAGATGGACCTAGAATCATGCACAAGTGCTCTCAATAAAAATACAAAAGCAAGCCTCCAACCCTCAAACTAAGGGAGAGTTTCTGTGACACATCAGCAAAGCTCATGGCAGGGTACGAGCCTAATGATGAAGAGTAATTCTCCACTGACCAGAATGTCCAGACGCATCTCTCTTTATCCTTTCAACTCAGGCACAAACATTATTTCTTAAAATGCTGAATTACTTCAAATCACATGTAAGCATCTTATGGAAGTAAATTAAACCTCTTGGGACTTAATCCGTCTTAAATAACTTCAGTCTATGTCCGTTAAATTTATAAAGCAATAATAATTCCAGTTTCTAACCTCATTTATTCTCCAACTTCTCTAAGTAAACTTGCCCTGGATTAAATATATTTTATTATACAAATCATTCTTAGATGGTATATTATTTTTAGTTCATGTCAAAATATGGAAAAATATATCTAATAGTACAGCCATATTAAAATGGTTCATTTATTTTTATGTGTGGGGAACCAAAGACCATAGCAATTATTACTGTAATTGATGGTGTGTTTTTCACTTTTCCTATCTCCAAATTAGACCCATTTTTAGAAAGGATGCTCCTATTTCTATACTGTATAGATACGCCTGCATAATACTTTTATTTCTGCCAAAACAAACATCAAAACTTTAAGCACAGCAATTGAAAAACAGATCTATCTTTATTTGGAATCTGAGAAATCCATTGTATCTTGGCAACCATTCAATATGGTTTGATTCAGCCAGAAGATCTATTCACGTGTGATACACCAAATTCATCAAAACCAGCAAATACTGGTAACTCAACCATCTGCAGAACTCTGGATTTGTAATTAAAAAGAACAGAGCATGGTTCTATCACAATCTTTCTTATCTCAACAAATGTCACAATTATTTTCCAGCTGTTACAGTCAGAAATCTGGGAGATCAATTTGGCATTTTCCGCTCACTTATCTCATCATTCCGTTAGCATCAACTGCTTATTTTCCAAACACATCTCCAGTCCTTCCTCGGCCACTCCGGTGGTCTCAGCGTCCCTCGCCCATCACCTGGACCACCAGAAACCCTGTAATCAGCTTCTTGGCTCCCACTCTGGCCTCTCTATAATTGATTTTCTACAGAGTAGCTAAAGTCATCCTATTTAACGGCACATCAATCAATATATGCCATTATCTCAGAAGTTTACAGACACTGCCACACTGTTTTCTTGTCTATGAGCTATTTTAGTGAAGTCTGAGACCAGTTGAGTTACTACCTTACTAAAACAAAACAAAATAAAATAAAACCTCGCTTCTACTTATGCCACCATATCATACCCATAAGATTCTCATTATCTTCTCTTTTTATGGAAGCCTTCTGCTTCTAATCTGCAAATTGAAGCTATACTTTACAAATTTTTTCTATTTATTTTTCTGAGGATATTAAAGTATAGACTTTGTTCTATCTTCTGTAAAGAGAGAGGAAGTGAGAGAGGGGAAGAAGGGGTAAGAGAAAGTAAATAATTTCCATTTTATTTTTAAATGCTTTTTCATTTGCTTTCAGCAATTTTCTTTAGTTTGGTTTCACCACGTGTAAGCTTTTCTCTAACCATTATTTGTTATGATGTTCTGATTTGCATGATTTCCTCAGCTTAACCCCATAATAACGATTTTTTTCCAGCTGTATGCATTATTTACCTCTCATTAAAGTTTTATAGCCTTCTTCATCTTTCTCGAGTACTTCTGATCCATTTTTTAATCTCATTTCATTGTCTTCACTAAACTCTTAAGTCTTTTGAGCATCTTATTTTTTTTTTTAACCACAGATTAATATGATGGTACAAAAGTTTAGATTACCTTGTTTTCAATTCTAAGGTGAAGTTCAAGTTGTAGTTCAGCTCTTCACCCAGGGAGTGTGCTGAACACCCTCACACTTTGCACATTAGGTGAGATCCCTCCAGTTACTCTCCTTCTGCCCCTCCCCTCTTCACCTCACCCCTTCCAGTCGCAAGACTACACTTGTGCTTTTCTTTCCTGCGGGCCCAGACTTACTTACATATTGGTTTCATATTAGTATTGAGTACATTGGATACTTTTCCCCCATTCTTGAGATACTTTAGTAAGATGAATGTGTTTTAACTCCATCTAGGTAAACACAGAACATGTAAAGTCTCCATATTTTCTTATGGCTGAATAGTACTTGAGCCATACTCAAGAACTATTTTTTTTGAGACAGAGCCTCAAGCTGTCACCCTGGATAGAGTGCCATGGCATCACAGCTCACAGCAACCTCCAATTCCTGGGCTCAAGCGAGTCTCTTGCCTCCACCTCCCAAGTAGCTGGGACTACAGGCACCCGCCACAATGCCCGGCCATTTTTTGGTTGCAGCCATCATTGTTGTTTGGTGGTCCCGGGCTGGATTCGAACCCGCCAGCTCAGGTGTACATGGCTGGAGCCTTAGCCTGGTGAGCCACAGGCACCAAGCCGACTTGAGCATCTTTTAAAAGAAAGACAATATTGTTTCTAATTTCCTGGAGAAAAGAGAGAAGTATATGAACTCTGCATTTATTTGGTTAGTAGGAAACATGTTCTTCACCTGCCTTTTTCTCAAGTTCTTCCTTTTGTAAGTGTAGACTTTTTCTCTTTATGACTCACCTTTCAATAGGACCACTCCTCCTGAACTCAGGGGGTGGAGAACCCAGACAGAAGAAATGGGTTTCCTGAATCTTCTACAGGGAATATTGCCTAAAACAGTTTCTCACCAAACTCCACTTCCTACTTTTTTTTTCCTTGAATGTCCGTTTTCAACTTCCATGTGGTGTTTGGCTTCCATTGGCAGCCCTTTAAATTCACCAGCTTGACAGTGACCTCTACTTCTTTTTCCTCCCCCCTTACCTCCTGGAGTGTTTCTGGGCTGAGGATGCTGGGTAGAGGACACTTAGAAATTGCTTTTCCCAGCTGCTTCTTCCACTGCCTCTTCTGCTACTGGGAGGGTCTAAACTACACGTATCTCCTTTGGAGCAGTGATTTTCAACTGGTGTGCTGTGAAAGGATCTTAGGTGTGCCGTGAAAATTTTTAAAGATCATTAATTAAGTTATTTTTGATAGAATTTCAAAGCACAGTACATTCTTTTTTTTTTTTTTAACTCTTTTCTTTTGATCAACATAAGAGTGCTCCAAAAGTTTAATTATAGGGTTCAAATGTGTTGGAGATTAAACAAAGGTTGAAAAATACTGTCCTATGGACACATTTTCCTCTTCTCCAATGGACATCCACAACCCTAGCTCTCTGCTTGTAGTAGATTCTGACAAACACCCACTGGATAGCCGTTCAGGGTGCTGATACTAATAGGAAATGCTTAGAAAACATTTCCTGTTCCAATGACTTCCCAACTGTGCGTATTTATTACTGCTTTTGCTGGGGTGTTAGGATTTTATTTTAGAATGCTGTGTTCTCTATTATTCATTTTCATGTTAGTTTTTGTGGGGTTGAAAGAGGGGGAATATTCTGCTACCTTTAAAAAATAGGCGTGTCTAATCATCAAGTATGTTGTACGTGAAGTTTTTGAATTTTCTAGAAATGACTTGTGTTGACACAGTTTGAATGAAAGTTAGACTTTATAACGATTTGGTTTAACTCAGTCCACGTAGACACCTAAGATAAACTTGTTTTGGCTGTAACTGTTTTAACTAATTTATATTAATTAAACTAATAAGATGATCACAAAACTTCCTTTCACACATTGTACTCTACAGATGGCCTAGAAAGAACTTTCGGCATTATATAAGTAAGAAAGTAGCAATGCCTTCCTGGTTTCAGTTGAGATCAAATGCTATTATTTTCACATGCAGTCCACCTAAAGAAATTACTTATTTCTGGGCAGTGCCTGTGGCTCAGTGGGGAGGGCGCTGGCCCCATATACCGAGAGTGGCGAGATTCAAACCTGGCCCCAGCCAAATTGCAACAAAAAAAATAGCCAGGCGTTGTGGCTGGCGCCGGTAGTCCCAGCTACTCGGGAGGCTGAGGCAAGAGACTTGCCTAAGCCCAACAGCTGGAGGTTGCTGTTAGCTGTGATGCCATGGAAATATATCAAGGGCGATAAATTGAGAATCTGTCTCTACAAAAAAAAAAAAAAAAGAAATTACTTATTTCTGCACACAAATAACATAACGAAAAGGACACACACACCAGTGTCTGTTTTGCAGGGACTGATTTAGGAAGTGTATTGCTATTTCCTTGTTCAAGTCCTTACCCTGTGTCCTAGGTAGGGCCTGACTATATTGACTATGTGTGTTCCTGTGCCTCTCATGTGCCCTGGAACACAGCGGAGGTTCAGACCCATCTATCACTCTCCTCAATGATAAAGCAAGAGAAGGAATCTAACAAGCAAATGCCTTCAGCTTTATCTTCAGTTACAAAACATTTGTAGTAGTTTAAAACCTAATCTCTAAACATTAAATTAATAACTACGAGAACGTTAATACATCTTTAAAAATGTTAAGTGTACCCTGTTCATTCGAAAACCTAAAAGAACCAAAACCAAGTACTAATCTTAAACATCGCTTCTAGTTAGAAGATAATTTTCATGAGACTAAACAGAGGGGGGAAAAGAAACTATTTGTAAGAAAATACATAATATGCACATGGCAGTTTATGACATATTTAAACAGGTAAACATTTAATTGCAATAAATATTTAATAAAGATGTCAATGTTCTTGGAAAAAGACTTAATGACACTCTACAATTATTTAATCCATTCTCAGATTATAAGGACTCCATGAGTCCTTAACGTTGGTCCTTTTGTATATAATAAAATAAAAGAAAGGACAATACCAAATCTAGATTAAGCACCAGGGGTCGAACTCAAATGACTCTCAATACCAGTGCTGACTTCACGGCACCCTGGGAATCTGCTCACACTGCTTCTTTGAGTTCAGAATGTCATCATGGCAATAGTGAAAAATCAAATAAAATTACTACTTTTCTCACAGCTTAATTATTTTAAAGTAGCATTTTCATTTTTCTTTGCCCTTCATTTTCCATTTATTTATCACAAGATTATGTTTCAATCCTTTCAAGCCAGAGATAAGGTAACAACTAATTTCATAAGCTACGAAATATCCTTATGTTCAGAACTTCAGAAATATCCTCTCTTGGCTCACACGAACCATGTTTTGGAGCTGATAGCAAGCTATTTAACCTTATCATCTACATAGTTGAAACTTATTTTTAACTCTATCAAACTTTTAAGTCATCAAAAACTGGTTCCAATTATGAAAAAGTATGGCATATACGTTCCATGTTTCAGTGTTAATTTTTAATGTTTCTTCTCTTCCAAATTAATCTGGCCTGAGTATTTGGGAAACAGTCTAGGAATTTAAAAGGAAAAATGAAATCACAGCAAGATGTAGTCTTAAAATAGTCTGCACCGAGGATTAGTATTTAATTGAGAACTTTCTGACTGGGCCATGATTTTGAAATAAAGCAGAACTTCTCAGAGTGCTTTTCCAGACATCTTACTATGTGGCAAATTTCATTTTGTTCCCATTACTGTGTCCATCCATTAGATTTTTAGGAGAACGAAGCCTCAAACTTATCTTTGTCACATAAACAAAATCAAGTAAGTCTCAGACATGACCAAATCTTGAAGGACGTTCAGAAAATCTGAGATCAGATGATCCATTGTTTTTTATAATTGTGTTTGAAAAAACTAGGCTTCTCTGACAAAGACCAAAGTGAAAAAGCATAAGTATAAATACAGAAGATGTGGACAGTCAATAATTTGGGATGTTCTGGCTGAAATTAAAGGCTTTTCGGAAACTGAACTGTTTGCATTTCTCTACCTGAACTGTTTCCTTTTCTCTGAATTAGTGGGTTTGGGAAGTATTTCTACTTTAATCCCATTTATTAATTCAAAAGATAGTTACTGAACCTTTACTCTGCATAAGGCACTATTCTAGCTGCCCAAGACATTGGTGAATAAAGAAGATTTCTGCTATTATGGACCTCAAATTCTAGGTGAGAAGGAATAAAAACCATACAGAAAAGAAATATGTTAGAAGGTAATAAGGGCTGGAGAACAACGAAAAACCACTACTCTAATAACTCTAGTGGGAATGTCTCTAGTAAATCAATATAATGCTTTTGTTTTTAATAGGAATCTATGTATATTGTACAAGTTACATGATAATCTATATGCCAATCAGGGAAATCTAGCTAGTACAATAGAGGCTACACAGAATATAATGTAAGTGCATCTTCCCATAGAAGAAATGGTTGCATTATCAGAAACTATATGATCAGACTGGAATTCATAGGCAAGATATGGAATTTTACTATGCACAGTAAATAACAGATTAAAAAGTGGCATATAATCTAATCTTCATCATTAAATTCTGATCTGTGGTGGTCACCACAAAAACCATTCCAAGGCCGGGGTGGTGGCTCCCTCCCATAATCCTAGCACTCTGGGAGGCTGAGACGAGTGAACTGCCGGAGCTAAGAAGTGCAAGACCAGCCTGAGCAAGAGTGAGACCCTCGTCTCTACTAAAAATAGAAAAACAAGCCCGATGTTGTGGTGGGCACCTGTAGTCCCAGGTATTTAGGAGGCTGAGGCAAGAGGATTGCTCAAGTCCAAGAACTTGAGGTTGCTGTGAGCTATGATGCCACAGCACTCTACCAAGGGTAACAGAGTGAGACTCTGTCTCAGGGAAAAAAACAAAAAAAGTCTTCTCGGAACATAGCTCACATGACTTTCATATGTAATAAAAGTTGCTAAATTTTTGAGTTATAATGTCATCCCCCAAGTATTCCTCTAGATCTGCTTTGAAAGCAGTACAGATATAGACCACTTTTCAAATATTAACCTTTTACAAAACTACCACAGTAACAAGAATCTCAGGAGGCTCCTTTCAGGGATGTGCAGGGCACTCGCATTTTACTAGTCTGTGAACTGAGGCTGTGGACGTGCTCCCCAAAATGTAATTCTCATTTGGGCTTCAGAACACTGGACCGGCTTTCTACAATACAGTATTTCCATGAGTAGAAAGCATCTTTACTTTGGACATCGCTTACTAATATCAATTTGAGACTTCAGATCTGACTTTGTACATGATTAATCGTAGCAAACAAACCCAACCCTCCGAGTTTCAAAGGTGAGCAGTATCATTTCTGTGAATAACACAGAGATCATGTCCACTTTCCTGTATTTCCACTGCAATGTAACATGAAGGCAAGGACCCCTTGAGAGCTCATTAGAGAGAACATTGGCAAGCTCTGAAAATGGATTGAAGACATAGGAGATCAGAGGAGTAGTTAAAGAAAAAGGTTAAGCATTATAGTGGCTAAAAAGTAATTAAAATAATTAACCAGGGAATAGGTAACAATTTCAGCTACTCGGACTGGAGTCTCCTGCAGTAGCATCCTCATGGCCCTGAATTTGGTTGAGGAGCTGTAAGACGCAGAAATAAGATTACACCCAGATGCGATTCCAATCTTTGAAACAGCGACAGCCATGAACAGAGTTCCCACTAGGTCTCCGAAGACAAATAACATAAGGCCAATATCAGGTGGCTCCCTTCTTCCTGTGACCCAGGTTCAGGTTTCACTACTTGAAGGACAGTGAGAGAAAGAGAGAAAAATCAGCTTTGCTTAGGCCTCTGCGTGTGTACAGTTGGGATATGAGGTTTTGTCATCTGGATAAAGATAGATTTAATATAGTCACCCTCTAACTATATTAAACATTTTATACCAGATTTTTTAATTTCCCCCCAATTTTCATCTCTTCCTCTCTTCTCCACGAATGTTAAGTATTAAAACATATTTATTAGCTGGTTAAAAGATAAAGCATCTCTGGTCAGGCTTGTTAACGAGGCCCCTCTTGGAAATGGGTATTGTGCTAAAGGTCTATAGCGCCAGATTCTCCCACTCCAGTAAAAGAAGTAGCTGGTCCGTCAGGTGCACGCAGGCAGGCGGCCGACTCACCTTGGCAAGCCCCAGTGCGGATGTTGGGGATGAAGCCCCGGCGGCACGGCTGGGGCTGGGCTGGACACATCTCGCAGGGATGGCCCCAGGCCCGGCCAATGGTGGCACAGCACAGAGTCTTCGTGCAGACGATGCCTGTCAGCTGCCCTTGGCACATCTGGTTGTTGACCTGAGTGAAACACGGGCCTGTCCTGTAATCTGGAATGTTGAGAGAAGGAAAGACAGGTTTTATGACCATGCACCAATTTCACACCAGTGCCTGCAAATGCTTAAAACAGAGACTATTTCTTCTGACCAATGCGTCCAGAGAAAAAAAGGCTAGACGGTTTCATTTTGGAAATGCATGATTTTCCAATCACGAGAAGTACATTAAGAGACTTCAGTGTGTTCCACGCTAGACGTTGTATATGGGTGGCTCCTGGGCTGAGTCTGGGATACAGATGTGTTTTCTTGGACGGAATAATGCTTTTAAAGAATTTAAATTAGTAGCCAACATCATAAAATTGGGAAATTTCACAAGAAATTTGTATCTTTGGCTTTCCTGGAAAAGTCGAAGGTCTGGGCTTGCTCGGCCTGCCTTGCCACATGGCATGGGGGAGGTGAAGTGTGTTTTCTCCAGGACACCACAGCCCCAGCAGCCCCAAACCCCCAGCTCTCTGCATTCCTTGAGATCTCCTGCCTGGTCACTGAGGCCATCAGTATTGATGACTTCCCTTTAACCTAGCAGAGATTTTCTTTTCTGACTACATGAATGAGAGTTCAAAAAATTAAAACTAACATATAAAGATATACACCATCCACATTCCAAAATATTTGAGCTGTCTAAATTGACCATACATACTCACTCTAACAATCTGACTTCTGTTTCTGTGTCAGGCTGGTTAGTTCCATGGGTAGCCCCGTTAGGAAGACAGCAGTAACATGACCCGCAGCCATGGGCTCTTGGTAGTAAGTTAGTATTTGACGATCTCTTTCCTCTAGCAGATAACTGCACCATTGTCCAGTTCAGTTATTTAGAGGATAAAAGCTTTAGTAAATGTGTCATGTATGGTATATTGGTAGAGTTTTCTATGACTATTAAAAACAACCCATTTAGATCCTTATATCCAGAAGGGTGATCAACAGAACAGCAGTATCTGCAACCCTTTGGAGCTGATCAGAAAAGCAAACTCAGGGAAAGAACAGTTGTTTGTCCTCTGTTCACCCCTGACCCACTGACCCAGTATCTGCATTTTTAAGAGAATACTCGGGAGATCCACAGGGATTTTGAAGTTTCAGAAGGATTGACTCAGACTGCAGGTGACTCAAAAGCTGGTCCCGGGCATTTCTACTCCATCCCTCCTTCTGCTGTAATTTACTCTGATGAACCTTTTGGATGATCAGGAAACATTCTTTTCAACAGAACTGAATTGTAAACTAAATATTTTTTAATTTGACAGTCTTGTTATTCCTATTTTGAGAGATATAAGAAATCAGAGAAAGGTCAGTTTCCTGAGGACTGACTAATTCACATTTTTTTCCATACATGGGGATTGTCTGAAAATAGTTGATTAATTCTTGGAAATGCAAGCTGCTCCTCAGGCTTTCCTGATATATAGTAGAACCTATCACAAATGAGAGGCTTCCATCTCCAGGCAAAAGCTAGAGCACGTTGAATTCAAATTTTTCTAAGAATAAAACATTTTACGTTCAAGATAGTCAATGATGTTGGTGCCATTTTTATAAAAAACAGTTACTAGGAAAACCAAACTTGGATGTAATTTGGCATTAAAAGGCCAAGCTAGAAATGCTTAGATAAATGCTGCAGGATGAGAAAAACACAACTTAAAACTGCATAAAGGATTAATAAATTGTGGTACATGTATACCATGGAATACTATGCAACCTTAAAGAAAGATGGTGACATTACCTCTTTCGTGTTTACATGGATGGAGCTGGAACATAAATTCTTAGATTTTAAAGAGAAGGAAAGCAAGGGAGTAGGTAGCTAGAAGGTGAAGCAAGTACAGAAAAGATATTTTTCTTAAGTTTCTTTTGTTTTCTGTTTGAAAATTGAATCCTGTTACACAGGATGTGGAAAGAGCCACGAGTGAAAGAGAAGAGAGAGATCGCAGGTCAGGGGAAGGAGTAAGGACGGGGACAGAAGCTCCTACATTTGTAGGTTGTAAGCAAATGTGTGGAGGGAGCAATCAGATGGCCTCAGGCTTTCCAGTGACGATGTCAAGTCATGGCTGAAGTGGGATGGTGGAGAGGAGCGGTTGAGGAAAGAGGTAAACATGTGGGCTAATTAACCCAGAGTGGGGATTCTGCAGTGGAAGCTGAGGGTAAATGGGATTGAAAAGGTCAAGGAACAGAAAGGATAATTTATCGAATGTATTTTTTTTTCAGTGAACATTGAAGCCTTCCAGATACTCTCAGTATAGACACTCTAGAAACATCTTATTGCTATACATAATCATAATATTAATGATATGATAATAATAATTAGTATCATTATAAGTGGAAAGTTTAAAGATGATCGAATTCAATTATAAATTGTTCTAGATAAAAATACAGAGCCAAACAAAGAAAAGCAAGAATATATATACAGCCCTTTACTTGAACGATTAGATGAATAACTATGAAGTGATGAAGTGATTAATGTGTTGGGGTTATAAATCCAACAATGCGTATCAGGTTTCTGAAAAGAGAAACACTTAGAAAGTGGATAAAATTTCAATTTAAAGTTGAAGCTTAATAGAAAAATCATCTACTCTGTGACTATCATAGGTGCTCTGGTTGTTACAGATTTATTTATAGCTATTTCCTTCCTTGCTTAGCAAATTACATAGTGAGCAGATATATTATGTCAGTGAATCCTCATCCAGAGGAGCAGGAAGATGACATTGGTGTTTATATCCCAATTTGGCCAGTAAATCTAACACAAAGAGAGAGCAGATGTTTTTGGAGTGTTGATATGGTTGTAAAAACATGAGTGCTGATGGCATCAGGGGTGACAACCTTCTTCATATCTTTTTTTCATCCACACAGCAGCAGTCAGAAGATGTGCTAACCAATTATACATTCTATGAACAAAATAGCTTACCTTCTCTAAAAAAGTGCTCTATAACGTATAGACAGATAGAGAAGTATTACTCATGTTTAATATTGTGCCTTTTTTATTGAAACGTGATCACACAATATAAATCGAATGAATAAACCTGAAGGCTCCTGACAAATTGAGTTGACATAGAAAACAATATTACTTTGCACACATATTTCAAAGACGGTATATCTGTTGATTGTGACAGTAAAAATTGGGGCCACAGTTGCATTCATTGTTCAGTGAGCTTGTCCACACAATTCAACCCACCGACAGCAATGAATGTTGATTGTGACCTTTTAAAAAATAATCTCAGCATGGGGAAGAGGAAGTCCTGGAGTGTCCTGCTTTGGTTTCCTGTTTCCTGAGCACCATGAGTAGATGATGGTTAGCCATAGGGTACAATCAACGGTCGATGGTTTTGATTTTAATTCCAAACTCACCGACAGCGTTGAATGTTCACTGAAGCAACCTCGGAACTCAGAATTCTGCTAACTTTACAAAACCTGTAAGTATCCAAAGAGGGTGAGAGACAGAACAACAGAGTACCTTTAGTCATACATTTTATGCGTTTAAAGCCATTTTAAAAGAATAAAAAAGAAGAGAAAGAATAAGCATGAATTTTCCAAGTAAGAGTCTGGCAAACCTCCATACCCCATTGTATGAGAGAAAAGGATCTGTTTCAGTGATCTGACTCAAAATGCCTATCTTGGCTTCATTTTAAAGATGGAATTATCTCTGTTAAACACAGGGAGAACTTTTTATTCGAAGGAGTCTGAGGTTTCAAACCAAAACAATATCTTATAATTTAAATATTGCTATGCTTGTATGTGTAGTAGGTAAACCTATTGTATGTAGCTAATACAAAAAATTAACAGAATTCTCTTAAATTTCTTTATACTAACTCAGTGCCAGTGATACTCTAAACATTACATATTTAATATATTTTATACTGAAATTGTACTTAAAAGTTAGTATAATATCCTAAGAATATTCTTATTTAGAAAATACTGAAGAAATTATAAATGAAGAAACCAGCTAAATCCATTGTTTACTTTGTGGTACAAAATTAATTTCCAATTGTTTTGAATAGATATGAAACACCTAACACCATTTAATAGGTAGATAGATTGGAGATTATTTCTAAATACCTCTTTTTTGAGAGTATTTTGTGATCAATGCTTATGTGTAAATTATACTCAACTCTATTGAATGCATTTTTAGAACTATCTTCAATCATTTTCTATCATCAAGTTAAACTAAATCCCTCTGGGTACATCACAACCAGTATAGAAAGTCATTATTTCATCCATTTAGCTGACATCCAACATTGTTATACAGTAATTATCTGTGGGCAAGACAAGTCACAATAATTTGTGCTATTCCTTTGAAAATGACCATGGTCTATTTAATCTAAGGCAATTGTTTCTAAAATATTAGTGAAATACTATCTCAAATTTTTAAACATTCTGATATTTACTCACTTAGAATATGTTAAAGCCAGCAATTGCTTAATAGCTTCTAAACAGATTATTTACATGGAAACTTTTTCTAATAGAGTTTTTTTTTGGGGGGGGCAGAGACTAATGATCTACTGAAAGCATGTTTTGAAGTTAAAAAGTCATAGGATATAAAAGAGTCATTAATCTGACTTTTGCTGTATTTAATTCTTTTGAAATAAGCAAATTTTCCCCACAGAACAACCCCTTTAGAAGAAGGCTTTCTCAGCAGGCACTTCTGTGTTGCTGCTGGAAAGAATATTATCATGGGACTGAAGACCCATTTGTTTGCATTATCAGTTACACTGAAGGGATTTCGCTACTGTTCTGTCACTTGCCTATTGTGCTATTAGTGTCAATATGCAACCATTTCCAATCATGCCTATTCGTCTCTTGTTATGTCTGCTAACATGTGTATCCTAGGGATGCTGTGATAAGAGACTCTAAACTCTGTGTTTTTTTTCAATACAAAGTATGAATTTGGCCTATTAATAAGCAAAGTTCTAGGCATTTATAATGAATTGCAAAACATAACTATTATTTTTTGTTTTCCACAATATTCTTCTCTGCAGAGCATGATTAACTGAAACCTAAAATTCTTAAGTTTTTAAAATAAAAATCTGAAAAATATTAATTTAAACAGTCAATGTTTAAAAATCTTACAGTAATTTACTTATAAATATAGCAATTACATTAAATACATTGTTATTTACACATAACATAGCAATAGCATAATCAATAATTTTTTTCTTCTTTCCTGGACCAAATTTGATGCATATTTCACCTAATCATAGTTTGTTGAAAATAAAACTTCATCTCTTAACAGTTTACATTTACTACCATTGACACATAAGATCTCTGTGGGCTTAGTTGCAGTTACCCTAGTGTTAGACAAGAGAATAAACTTTAAGAGCAGCATCTGTGGCTCAAAGGAGTAGGACGCTGGCCCCATATACTAAAGGTGGTGGGTTCAAACCCAGCCCCGGCCACATACACACACACACACACACACACAAGAATAAACTTCAGGTCTCTATATTTTAAATTGCTTTGTTCTCATTCAGAAAGAAATTGTTCAATTTACTTTCCTGATACTTTCTGTGAGCTTTCAATCATTGTATTTTCTAATTCTATATTTTCCATACTTTTATTTTCATAACTTAATACTTAACTATGAATTACTTATTTTTAATATATTGAGATGTAATAGTACTGTCATTTTACATTTTCTGTAAGAAAATGTTCAGTGTATTTTTTTAGAACACAATGCTTGTATTTCCAAAATTCTAAACTGATGGGAAAAAACGCTTTCTTGAGTAATTTTTCTTGTATAACAAGAGCCACAAGCAATAGGTCATTTATGGATAAATATCCACCTAGCCCTATTCCCTGATCGTGGAGGGTTGTGTGGCAGGATTAGAAAAATTTGCATGCAGACCAGATTTATCATAGCTTTTATTTCTCATTCCTAAGCTTGTGGGAACATTAAGTATTTCAGTTTTGCTCAAGGTTAGTGGGTCATAAATAAACCAAAGCAATTTCTTTGCTTTGAGCAAGAGGGTCACGGAATACATGAAATACCTCTTTTAAACAAAGTAAACCCTAACGTGAATTGACAGAGAAACATAAAAAAGAGTGCAATGCGCCTCCGTGAAAAGCCATAGGGATTTGGGATGCTGAAGTTGTCTGTTTTAGGAATAGATTATAGATCTTGTTTGATGGTCTGTATTTAATTTAAGTGACTTCCTCGGCCAGCCCTTCCAGAGGGCAAGTGTGTGAAATAGAGCATCTCAGGGTCGGTCCCCAGCCCGCTCCTCTGCCTGACGCCTTGACCCAAATTGAGCCTGTGGGCATTGATCTGGACAAGGGAAAGGGAAGGAGCCTCTGCTACCAAATACGTTTCATCCTTAATTCTAGTCTGAAAATTTGAGGAGCAGCACGTATCCATCAACAGATTTATAATTAGTTTTATTTTCGATCACAGAAGTGAATCTCTTCAAAACATGAAATACTAAAACATAAGAAGTGGGAAAAAAGTTACGCTTTTTTAAAAGGCCATTGCTATTTCTTCCTCCTCCAAAGGAAATAACACTATCTCTGAAACCCATCACAAGTGAAATTCAGGCTCCGAGGACCCCTTTCTCATGTCTGTTTCTGTTTTCCTAGACTTCTTCCTCTGCTCAGGCTATGAAATTTCCTGAAATGTTTTAGCCCTAGCACTTCCACCTTTCCAGTTGTCCAGTGAAAGTGCCTCTTCCAGAAATGCTCATTCTGGGTAATTATAATTATTGGTGCTTCTGGCTATTTGAATAGAAAGAGCCAAAGAATGAAAGAGGTCAGAAACTGATTAAAGGCAATCGGGGGGGCAAGCGGAGTACTTGGACACGGTTCTCCACCGAGAAAGAAGGAAAATCAGGGCAAGCCATCAAGCTTGGCTCAGATCTGACGTCTTTCACTACTGAAATATTGGCACCCCAGAGGGAACTATAATTTTGTTTTCCAATAACTTTGTAATTATCAATAGCCCTTACTCCTGTTGACAACAGAGGGCCTGATAAGTTTCTGCTTTTCCTTCCAGAAAATTGTGGGAATGATTTTACATTACTCACTTTAAAAAATGTCTTCTGTATTTGCTTTGGAGAAGGAAAGAATTTCCAGCCCAGCCTTTGCACTATTTGGCAGAGTTACCAGAGTGTTGAAATACTTAATTTGATTTATTTCAAATACACATATTAACTATATTTGCCTATAGGAAAGCTACATTTAATATTTGTTACAAAATAAACTGTAAGAGATTTAAAAATATTTTCTGCAGAAAAATCGATCTGATTGACATTTATTGATAATTTGAAAATCACCTTCAATCTCTGCAAAGATTTAGAGATCTACTGACTACTCATCTCATCTTTGTGTTTTTTTTAAGCATTCACAGACATTAACTATGTGTTGTTTATTTAAAAGCTGTATACAAACTCAAATATTTATAAAGTTTAATCTCATAGAAAAAAATTGAAAAAGAACCATCATAATTCCATGAACTTTATTTTAAGCAATGACCTATTAATTACTGATATTGATACTAATTATACATTCCTTTGCTTATTTTACTTTCATTTAATTAACAACTTATTACGTGCTGGCTTAAAACTTTTTTTCAGTAGACTATGTACATACAAACTATCTCTCACGTGTTTTTCTATGCACCTGAATTGCGACAATGTAAAGAGTGGATATAGTAACTAAAGAAAGAGCAAGAGAATTGAGTTAATGATGTCAGGATCTGCCACTCACTGGCTTCATGATATAACCTCTAGGAACTTTATTTTCCTGGTTAAAATCTGATTGCTTGAAAAATTATCAATTTTCTTTTTTTTTTTGTTATCACTACATACACTAACTCAATACATTTCTGAATAAGCCTTTATAATAGATATTCTTTAGGGATAGCATGACTTATTATGGAAGGGGAAAAGATCAAATCTGGGTCTCCGAGGGTTCTAATGTTTCTTCCCTTCAAAAACATCTGTTTTCCCACTTCAGAAATAGGTTTATTTTCTAACTAGCCTCAAGACATATCAATTTTTTAATTCCACCTTGGCATTCCCAGGAAGAGGCAGCAACCTGCTCCACAGCTTTCTTACCTGGCAGGTGGTGGTGAAGGCGGGGGCAGCTCTTCCAAGACAGGTAGCTCCAAAGTGGTTTGATGGCCACTTAAAAGTTATAACTAATCTTAAACTCTCCTAGTGTTAGGAACCTTTGATTGGCTTAATGCATCCCTGTTTTAATAACCTTCAACATTAATACAGAGTAAGATGACAACAGTATATTCAGGATGATTATTTCTGATCACCTTTCAAAATAATGTCTTGTCCTCGAGCTTACACCATAAATAATTTTAAATAAAAAGCCGAATGTTTTCGGCTCTACATAAAATGAGACCCGGGTGTAAATATTGCTTTATTTTTATAAATTTATCAATTGTTGTATTTTATAATATTTTGAGATCTGTTTCTTGGAAAAGTGTTTGGGTTTGTTCTGAAATTTAAACTTCTTCCTGAAATTAAAAGAAGAAGAAGAAAACCAAAAAGGAAGATCAAGAAGAAGAAGAAAATAAAGAAAATACACGCATTACAATATTCTTCCCCCTAACCCATGAACTAACATTGTAGATAAGTTATATTGGTTAGTCAAAACTATCCCTTCATGAATAATAAATTATTTTTAAAAAACCACTTTACAATAAAGTTTTTTCAATAGAAATATTTTCTGTATAGAAAAAGGCACAAGGAAGGTGTGAAGTTTAGAGTGAACTGAATATGATGAACAATCCATGTCATAGTTGAAGCTAGGATTTTTTTTTTGTAGTGAAAAGAGATAGTGTCAATAGTACAACCTCATGACTTTCACAAACTGTGCCAATTCCACTGTGAGCAGTGTTTATTTTTAGCAAAGATCTAGTGCCCTTGATCCAAGACTTTGTACTAAAGGTTGATTAATCCCTCCATTTGGAAAGGATAGACATGTTAACTGCTATGCAAGATAATCTAAAATCAAACCCAAGAAAACCACTACATATCAGTAACAAAACTTGTTTTCTTACGTTATCATTAATATTGCAAATTAATATGGAAAACTAAGAGTCGTATGTGTGACAGATTAAGTATTTTTGGTGAGAAAAATATCTTTTTTGTGGGAAAACAATGCCATACTGGAACTTCATCATGAAAAGAGATACCTTGGTTATACAAATGGTTAAAAATTACCAGAGGGTGGCAAATCCAACATGCATAATTTAAAAAACAATGCTAAGCTTTTTTAGTTTTCATGTTAAATAATACAGTATTATTTTAATTGTTTATCGTGTTACATTATAAGATGACTGCTTATAATTGTATTTATAGAATGGCGATAACATCTCTCAAATTTTCCATGTTTCATTCAAAACTCACTGTATAATGTAGACTCTCAGAACCTTTATGACTGCATTCCTCATTACGGTGTTAGAATGCCTTACTATTTATGGAAGATATTGTGGATATATTTCTGGCTTCATAAATTATACAAGCATCTGTTCTTTCAATCAACAGGACACCAAATGGTTTTTGCATTAATCTTTGTGAAACAATGTATATAATAATATTTTATTTCCCATGAGCACTGACTTTGTAGTCAAACAAAATGTTTGAGTGATTAAGATGGTGGAAAAGGGTTGAAAAGTACTAAGCAAAAATGTATTACAAAGTAAGATCCTTGGGAATTTTTAAAAAAGAATTGATGGCATAAAACTAGTGGCAATATCTAAGTTCCATACTATATGGAAATTTTCGAATCAGTTAGCAGAACCTGACAAGTTTTAAGTACAAAAAGCTGCATCTCTATTAAAGGCTGTTTCTTATGACTTTAGTAGTATATAAAATGCTCTATTTGGAAAATATGGAAATGTATGACATTTTTAATAATGTTTTCTGATACACATCACATGGATTGTAGTTTACATCTCCAAATTGCTTTTATAAGATTTTGTCCTCTAAGAATGAATATTCTAAATCTATTCGAAATATGCAACACAAGCTGGTACCGGTTCCCTAATGTAACCAGCAGGTTCCTGAGTGACTTGTGGACTAAGAAAGGATTCCAGCCAAACCAAGACTAGATAGTAGTTAAATATTTTATTTCTCAATAAATCCTATTAAAATGAAATACCATAGCTCAAGTTATCAAATACATACCATTATAACATGTTTGAACTGTTTAAAGAATTTAAGCATTGACATTAGCTATGGCGAGTGACCTCTTCTAGTCCTGAAATTCTGTCATTTTTAGAGTTTCTATTTCATTTTGTATTCTCCTATGATAAAACAATAATTATAGGAAGTTTGATTAATATTTCCTCTATTCTACATTTTTCAAAGAGCAAATAGGCAAAATCCAATGCTTAGTTAACAATGCTCAGTACGTTTTTTTCTTTAAAAAATGTTAATAGATCAGCTTATTTTGTGAACAATAGGATCATGTGACTACTTGATTCACTGAAATCATAACTGAGGAAAGACAAAAGGCTTCATTCAGGGATGACTTTCTGCTTCTACCAACATAAAGATGCTTATTATTAAATGGGTAGCAATAATTTTAACAGTTTTAAATTACCCATTATATTCTTTTTCTTCTCCAGAAAAAAGTTACTTGAAAAGTATTCTATGTTGAAATATGTTTCTATAGACAGCCTAAGGGAGAAAGTTACTTCATGGTAATAAAATTTTCCTCCATCCAAATTTTGAAATCTTTACCATTGGGCTGCTTTTGTTTTCTTTTTACATATTTATAGAAAAGCAAATGACTTAAATTTTCAAAAATTGCCATAGGATAAATGAAAGTCTATCAGATAAAGATGAATCATCTTTGATGTTTTTAGGAAAACATGGAAAACTGATTTGATGTAAGCAATCTTTACAATTTCATTGCCTACAACCCCAAAAGGACCTCCTGCTACCAGGACTAGTCCAGCTAAAAACCATGGTTTTTTTGTTTATATATATATATGTATATATGTAAATTATTCAGTCATACTTTTCAAAGTACTCTTTTGGAACTTAACATACAATCCACCTCTCTCCTGTGTTAGTCATAAATGATTATTGAAGGCTAAGGCCAAGGAAAACAAATACAATGATTCAGTTGCTGAACTGTTTTCAACAATTTACATATCATTAATAATGTAGGAGCTTTACAGCTTACATAAATATTTTTTAATCAGTGAGGGCATTAATCAGATATCTTGGATCAAAATCAATTTAGGTGCTTTTTTAATATGTCTTCTGAATCTCCAATTCAATATACTAATTTTCCTGGTTTCCTTTCTTAAAACTGCTTATTGTTGCCTGAAAGCTGTTTAACAGCTGCAACATTCCAACTGTGGAGCTAATGCTTTTTAGTGATGAATGGATTATACAAATGCAAATACAGTTCAGTTTTTTCTGGTAAAAGGTCTATAAATGCATAGATTTTTAAAAATAATCTTAGTTGTCAAAACTTTCAGACATAAGAATATAAATATGCCCATTACAGCCTTAAATACTTTATAGAAAATGTGACGATTACCGTACAAATAAACCAACACATCTAGCAGCCGTAAGTGGAAAACAGAAATATTTATCCTACAAAAATATTGAATTACATAGTCAGCTTGGCACAGAGACTCAAAAACACTAAATGATTAGGGACAAATGATCAGATAGTGACTGAATTCTATGATTACTGTTTACTTCCTTTTTACCTTTCTATGTATATATATAATATATATAATGCATTAGCTTCTATTTTTAACAGCTTTGTCTTTTAATTATTAACTAAAGATCTTTCTTTTTTTAAAGTGTAGAAAAATACAATATTAAGTTCCAAGTTTGTATCCAGAGACTTAAGGCCATTTGATATTTCCTGACTTTTAATATTAGGGAAGGATGGGACAGAATAGTGTAATAAGTCAGGAACAAGGACACCAAGAGGATATAGAATTCCAGTTCCATGGTCAATATATTTTTTCTGTGAAATATTTTCTAAAATTGAACAATAGTTACATCAATAATTTTTTTTTCATTTTTTAAGAGACAGAGTCTCACTTTATCGCCCTTGGTAGAGTGCCATGGTATCTATCACACAGCTCACATCAACCTCCAGATCTTGGGCTTAGGAGATTCTCTTGCCTCAGCCTCCTGAGTAGCTGGGACTACAGGCGCCCTCCACAACACCCGGCTAGTTTTTTGTTGCAGTTTGGCCGGGATTGGGTTTGAACCCACCACCCTTGGTATATGGGGCCGGTGCCCTGCCCACTTAGCCACAGGCACTGCCCAGTTACATCAATAATTTTATCAAAGTTTCTCTTTTTTGATCTATCTCTCTTACCAGATGATGAGATCCTTGGAGTCAGAGGCAGTTCCTTAATCATCTACAGACTTTGAAGAGCTGATGTATTTTTTGGAATACAGCAGGTGCTCAAGTGTGCATATTGCCTTTTCCTTGATTCCCTGCCACTCATTGGTATCTAGCTGTTCAATCAGACTCAGTCTGTTTCACCACTACTCCCCGTTTACCTGACTCCATATGAAACAGAATAGAAGTAGCTCATTACCATGCTAGGACTCTATGTGTCTTGAATGCACTAGAATCTAAAATTAAAGTCACAGAAGCTAAAAGGTTCAAACACAGAAAACAATTTAAACAGGTTTAATAATCATCAGAGATCTTAGCCACATCCAGAATCACTGACATACAGCAACTCACAGGACCAAATTTCAGACAAATAACTCTGTCTTGTTCTTTTGTAGAGTGTCTTATTAAACTAAGAATTTTACTTTTGGTGCATGGATCATGTATGTCCTTCTAATGAGAAGAGCAAAGTTATGACATTTTAAAACTTGAACTTTAAAACTTTTATTGACGTTAAAGTACTCGTTGAGAGACTGTATGCTTCCTCCAACGATATTTTTATATTTTAAAACATTTCTTATTGTCTCTGTTGATCAAGACATGTAAAGTATAATAATCTGAGGCCAATGAAAAACAATAATCATTGACTATTTCTAGTTTTATTTAGTGAAAGACTCAGTGGGAACAGCAAAAAATGTAGTAAAATTCTCCTGTTAGATAAAATGAGTTTATGTGCTTCTATTCTTACCAAAACATATCTCTGGTAATGGGGTTCACCTCTACCCAGGTAGCCACATATCTTAACCGCACACTTCTCCTTAAGGGACAGTTCTGGTAAAAAATAATTTTCTCCTCTCTTTGCTTTTTCAGTGATCCCTCCAGCTGGGTACTCAGGACAAGCATCTAGCTACCCTATTTCGAGTTACAGAAATGCCTTTTCCATGTCTTGAAAACAGAGTCATTCTCAAAGGAATGGAAAGTTGTCTTCTTTGATTGTCTTAAAAGAATTGGATTAGAAATTACATGGGCTTGGATTTAAAGACAATTCAAAAAAGCCCTTGTGATCAGTGTCAGAGTCTCTGGCTTATGGGGCCATTTTTCAAGGCTTTTAAATCTGACAGGCAAATAGTGTTCTGATGTAGATGCTATAGGGATATGTTCATCAAAAATCAGTCACATTTCCACTCCAGTTTCCCCCTTTACGTTCATTTCACCACTATCTCAGCAATTGACACCACTACAAGGTCTTCGCCACAGTTCTCACATGTATTAGACATCAACAACATGAAATAAACAATTATATGCTTTTGCAGGGGGGAAGGGGAGTCTTGTTTTTGCTTTTGGAAATAAGGTTTCCCCCTGTCAAAACTGGAGTGGAGAACACAGACGTGAGCCCCTCTGCCTGCCACAGTTTGGGAGCTGTCGTCTTTATTCATGTCATTGCTTATTTCATGAAGAATCGATTGAGCCATTGGGATTTAAGAAAATTGTATGTATTTGTAAGTGTGTGCATGTGTGCATACAGGGTGTCCATAAAGTATGCAATTTTAAATTGCACACTATTTTACATTGCACATGAACTTTATGGCCACGCTATGCATACAGAGGGTGCCAAAAAGTGTATACACATTTTAGGAAGGGAAAAACACTGTATTACAATTATGATACCCAAGTCATGTTTGACTTCTGCAATTACAAGAGGTGCTCAATGTGACTTGTATTTATCTTTTGTTACCAGTATATAGTGAATATTACAGTATGTAGCTGACGTAGCTGTGTGTTCAGATGGCCAAGTCATTATGTTGTTAACAAGAGACCTGATGAAACGTCTTCAACAAAAATTAAATGTGTTCCTTTCCATACATGTGACCCTATGTATTCCCCCACCTTTAAGAATTTGTTTTCTAAGATGGGCGTTGTGGTGGGCACCTGTGGTCCCAGCTACTTGGGAGGCTGAGGGAAGAGAATCACCTAAGCCCAAGAGTTGAAGTTTGCTGTGAGCTATGACTCCATGGCACTCTACTGAGGGGGAAAAAATGAGAGTCTATCTCTAAAAAAAAAAGAATTCATTTTCTGGTTTTATAATCAATCTCCTTGTATGAATCTGAGTGAGACCCTGTCACCAAAAGTAAATAAATAAATAAAATGAAAACAAAAAAAGAATTATTAAAAAATCAGTCACATTCATATAAATATTGGTATTTATAACACAAACTCCTCAAATTGAGAATTTGTTACACAGCCAAATTAACACACATTCTCACACACAGACTTCCATACTAATAGTTAGCCGATTACAACATTCTTAAGAAAAAGTATTCTAGCATTCTTAGACTTTTTTTATTGAAATAAACAATAGAAGATACCATTAGAAAGAACATTAAAAAATCAAAATAACTTATTATGCACTCTTATTTTTTCCAACACCTTTTTGCTTTGATTAAATTCAGTTTATATCAATAACAGTTGATAACCATTCCCTTGCCATGTAATCTCTTGTTTTATCTCAGTTGAGCATTCTCTAGAGACACCACTTTGCACTGTAATCTCTGAGTATCGTGTTATGATTCTTATATTGAAGTTTTCCTTAGTGTTCAAAAGAAGAAGTTCTGACCAGTAAACAACAAACAAGCCAAGCAGCCTTGAAAGAGTTTCCAACTTACTGATGGTTTTGAACAATCCTTTTAGTTTCCCCCAGACTTAATACTTAACTACAAGGAAGGAGTTTTTTTTGAAATGAGGTTTACAGAAAAATCCTGGCATTCTGGAGAGAGTATTCTAAAAATATCTTGTGCTTCAGCCTATTTTTAGCTTCCATTTTCTGGCAAAAAATAATGATTTTTGGCAATAACATTTCAAAAGTCCCTCTTCTTCCTCCTCCCCATTTTCAGGATTACAAAAATCACTTTCTAAATGGAAGCTTTGAACCTAATTATTTATTTACAAATAAGTTTTTCACATTCTCAATTCTACATTCTGCCAAGTTTTGTTAAGATAAAATGAATAATGCAGAATTCATTAACTTATACTTGTTTAAAAGCTACCACAAAGCACACCACGCTAAAGGACCAGACTAGATGTGTAATGAACAAAGTTAGCTCTCTGAAACATCTTTCCCCTAAGTACTTTTTAAAGTTATCATGGTTTTCTCACACAAAATACTTCAGCATTTGAGGGCATTCCAGGGAAACATTATCATTTTAGGGGGGTTAAAAAGTACTAGAATCAAAAAGCCAAAAACATCTATTGGAGAGAAAAGATATCAACTAATAAGCTTTCGTGTCCTTTAAGGAAAATAGCTTAAGGCGTGCGTTGAAGGCAAAGGCATGGGGTCTGATTTTCCTCTACCTTTAAATATCACGTTTGACTTCAGCTAAATTTAACACCATAATGAAAGTCCAATTTTTGTAAGCCTCTATGTTACTAAAGATATCTTATTGGAATGGACAGTAACATTTTAAAATTAGATGTACATCTATCATCACAAATTTGGAATAACTTGGGTGAAATAATGGAATTAAAATATACATAGCACACTGACAAATTCAAAACAGATGTCTCCTAAAACTCAGTATATTTACATGCTTTTAAATAGCATATCCTTCCAAAATATGACTTTTCTCATTTAGGACAATTTGTGTGTAACTGTGAGAGGATAGGGTTGGAAGAAGGAGAATACATTTTATCCAAAGTTCTATATTTGATAAAACTACATAAAATGGAATCTTCATAATTAGTTGGAGTGTGACAGAATGTTTCTACTTGAAGGAATGTATGAGTGAATAAAGTTTAGTGATTTGCTTTAAGCTGACTTGTTTTTATACTTCTGTACATGTACTATAGAATATTTGCTCAGTCCTCCCTTTTTGTTTTTGTATTTTTAAATATTTCAGAGACTAATATAAGAAAATATACCCCAGAGATGTTTTAAATTATTTTTTTCTGCAGGAAAGGCTGAATATGGAGGCTTCAATCAACATCTTACTTTACGACTGTATAGTTTTATTTGGAATTCTCAGCAGAATATGTTTAGATAGTTCTTACGAAACCTTGGAAGCATAAAGGAAGTCTTCAGGAATCGAAAGTTCAAATGTAGGAACAACACATTTTATTTTCCTTAGCTTTAGAAGCAAACATGAAAACCAAACGCTCCATTTATACTGCTAATTTAGAAATGCATCAAAGCTGAAATAGAAATAAATAAAATATTTTTCAGGTATTATGACTTCTATGTAAGCTATCCCTGCTTAAAATTGTTCTTAGTAAAATGAAATAAGAAATAAAGAAAAAGAGAGAAAAGTAGATGGAGGGAGGGATGGGTGGAAGAGAGGAGAAGGAAAGAAAAAAGAAGAAAAGTTGGAAGGAAAGGAAAGGGAAAAGAAAAGGGAAAGGAAAAGAAAAGAAAGCAAAGGAAAGAAAAACAAAGGAAAGGAAAGGAAAAGTAGTAGGGGAGGGAGGGAAGAAGAACTTTAAGAAAGAAGAAAGGGAGGGAGAAAGGTTTCTGAATGGACATAGTGCCACCATAACAGAGGCACTAGGCAACCAAAATAAACCTATAAGCATCCAGGGGCATGAGGGCTGAAGGTATAACGGATTTGGAACTACCTGAACATTTACCTTTCCTAAGATTCATTTTCAACATTAGTTGAGAAAATAGTAAACAATGAGTTAAGATTCAGTTACTGAATGGAGTCTTTCTTTTGTTCTTTTAAATCAACAGCCCTCATGAGCTTCTATGCCTGAGGTGAGTGAGAATCAACTCTTAGGAATTATTCTTAGACTCCCATAGAGTATTATATTCGGACAATTGGATAGTACCTACATGCCCCTTTGGCTAACACATTGCATTTATAGTCAAATATATACTATTTAATAGTGTCTTTATTTTAAAAGAGGACACAAACTAAATACATCTTTTAAAATTGCTTGTTTTCAATCCCATTACTGGACATCTACCCAAAAGAAAAAAATATTATTTTTGTCATATGAACATTTGCACTAGACTGTTTATTGCAGCTCAATTTACAACCCAGAAATGGATTAACTAACCCAGGAATGGATTAACAGGTTGTGGTATATGTATAACATGGAATACTATTCAGCCATTAAAAAGATGGAGACTTTACGTCTTTTGTATTAACCTGGATTGAGGTGGAACACATTGCTCTTAGTAATGTATCACAAGAATAAAGAAGTAAGAATCCAGTGTCCTCAATTCTAATATGAAGGCAGTAGATGACCTAATACAAGGTGGGGTTGGGGAATGAGGGGAACAGGAAGGGGAAGGAAGATCACCGTGTATGGCACATCTCTTGGGGGTGGGACACAATTATAAGAGGGATTTTACTTAACAAATGCAATCAAAATAACCTAATTCTTTGTGCCCTCAATGAACCCCCAACAATTAATACAAAGAAAAAAATTAAAATTGCTTGTTTTGTTCTCGTTTGTGAAACTGAAAATTAGAGAAGGCCAACTTGAGGAATATATACCTAACAAAGGCTATGTTCCACTTTAAGCATTATTTAATTATAGACTATTAGCTGAAAGTAAGGATACATTTGCATTTTTTTCCCATTTAGCTAAAGATTCAAATATATAAATTCTCTGATAGAATGAAATCTTAAGAAGTAACTCTAAAACAATCATTATCTCATCAAGTAATGGTGAAAAATTATTCAAACTAATTCCAGTCATTTTATTCCATATTCCATATTCTGCCTAAGATGATACCTCCTCTCAAAATAGATAAATCATTTCTAGTTTTTCTGGATTTTTACTGTCTAATCTAAAGGAGTCACCTCATTTTTAAAAAGAGGAAATGGTGACTTAGGAAATGTAAGCAACTTGCCTAAAATCCCTTAAACATATAAAGCCCAAGCCAAGAGTCCAAGCATAGTCTGGAGCCATGTCAAATAATCATTTCTTCCTGTCAGGTGCTCATCAATTATTGTATCACTTTTTGATTCATTTTATGAATTTTCTTTTATTTAGCTTCAGTTCAGAGATAATACAGATAATTTTATAATGTTCTATTACAATGCATACACCGCCCCACTCTAATTGCTTTTCTCTCTTTTGTTTTTCAATAAATGTGTTCAAGAATCTAAAATTTCCCAGTTTCTTAAGATCTGCCCCCCACCCCCGCAAGTCTCCCATCTCCCAAGAAGCCACTGGCAAATAGATTTGATTTGATAATGTCATAAAACATAAACGTCCAATCATTTTTTTTCTAAAGAGCAAGAATGCTTAATAGATTTTTTCATCATTATTTTTCTCTGGGACAAATTATTGAGTGCTTTATATGCTGTAGTAAATAAGCTTATCTAATTCTTAAAACTGTATAATATTTCTTTCCTTTCTCTTCATCTTCTTCAAATAAATAGATTATTTTTCAATATTTGAAATGAATAGGGTAAAACAAGACATGAATACAGAAGATTTACCTGTAGAAATACATTATATGAACATCATACCTTAAAATTATATTTTTTCAATACGTCTTCCCATTATTGAATTGATATCCCAAACAAATGCAACGAAGTTCAGGTTCTATTGGACTTATGTTAGAGATACTTAACCTAGTATGAAGTATTTACTAATACTTATTATTAATATAGATATGCAGGCAAGCATTAGCTATTATGCTAGTTTAAATTTTATTATTTATGGCTTTGCTCTTATCTTTCTACTTTCAACCCAATTTATGTACACCAATATGTAGATAATTGGGCTCTTAGTAACTAAAACAGAAATTCTAAGTCCATAGAAAATGACAAGTGGGGAGTCCAGGAAACACAAATTTTCTGACTCCTTGCCTGGCAATTCCCTATAAAGTTTGCCTTGTTTGTCAGAAGTCAGAAAAGGTCCCGGGCCCCTGTTTGCATCTCTGCCAGCGTAGGGGCCCTGTTCCTGCTATTGCAGTTACCAAAAGAATCAATCACTTTTTTCCTATGATTTTTTGAGGATTTTTATGTTTAGGATTTACTTCCTAGAAATAAATGAAGTTCTGGATTCAAGTACTTCTTGTTGTTGTTGTGTGTGTGTGTGTGTGTATTTAAGTTTATAGTACATTGTGGGTAATTTTCTTGTTCCATCAGAAGAAATAAAAGGAAATTCATTAGAAAAGTTTAGCTAGCATACATTTCTTTGTCCTTTCTAAGTCATGAATAACCCACCCTAAGAATCATTTCCATACATTTAAAGCAGAGAGCAGTCAGGATGTAGTTTTTTGAGAACTCTAGCAGCAAATCGCAAGAGGACAAGTACTGATCCTTTTTTTGCTTTTAATTAGCTGGAAAGGCCTGAGCTGGGAGGGCACGTCCAGCAGGGTGTTTTTGCTTCAGGCTTTTTTGCCTCCTGACCAAGCGCAGAATCAGGGCCCCTGGGTATACAGCACACTTCACAGCGCTGGGCTTTTAAAAAGCAGGTGAAACCCAAAAAGGTGGCTGTGGGGTAGGTTTGTTTCTCCAAGGGACAACTCCGAGGAGCCTCTTAGCTCTTTGTCAGTGCTCAGATGACAGCTTTCAGGTCTTACGGCCAAGGACCAAGCAAGAAATCTGCCTGAGGTTGTGCATCGTCCCGCCCAGGCATTTCTCTCAAGGAGGACTCAGCCCATAAATCAGAGACAGAAAGTCTGTCTCCGTGGACGCCGAGGTGCCCGGAGCGTGAAGGCGCCATTGTCTGCGCACTTGGCTGTGTGTTGAATGCGTGACTACAAACTGGAAAATGCTCAGTCCCAGCAGAGGCCTGAGTGCCCGAATTACACAACGGCGATTAATTAGGGCAGGCAAAATTCAAGGTGGTAAAATAATGAACAAGTTTTTAGAATGAATAGGCTTAATTTATAATATGTAATAGGCAGTCTGCCCAATTGATGTGCCCTTTGGACAAGTAAAATAATTAAAAGCCTGCATATTCTACCAAGTCGATGTGATTTTTTTTTCAATTAATTTCAATAACTCTTTTTGGTACTGAATGTAGCACATTTTTTTTAACGTGACAAATAGCTGTTAAATGTACTGGATGTTCACTGTTACACGAAGACTCGCACTAAATAATGAACTATAAAAAAATGAACTATAAAAAATAAAAGTTAACTGATGACTCTATACTGAGCCTCAGAGTCAAAGCATTCTATAATAGACATACTCGTATTTGACAATGTGAATGTTACATTTTTGCTATTATTCTTAATGTTGCTCAATATTTAGATGCAGTGATCATCTGATTTCTTTTCTGAATGTATTTATCTTCATTTATTCTTAACGAGGTTTTTATTTCTAGTCCTTATCTTAAACATTGTTATTGTTATTAAATTTTAAGCCTTTTTAATTCTGTGAAGGCACAAAGTGGAAACCTAATAAACTCATGTGTATGTAAAAATGAAAAAAAAACTTTCTTCATATCAGTGAAAAAAAAAGAACTATAAGCATGGTCGTTAGTTTGCAAACTCCCAAGACACATTGTAATCTGTTGAGAATTACTTTCCTCTTTCTTTGGCCAGGGTGGAAGAGGATGCCACCTTACCAGTGAGTTCCTTGATGGCTTGAAAATTCTCTCTTCAGAAATTAAATTTTAAAAAACATAAAAAAAGAAATGCCACTGTATGTGTTGAACATTCCAAAGAATGTGCTGAATGTAGAAAGTAATTAATAGAAAGACAAACGTGATAAAGTATATGACAAAGCACAACCTTTCATATTAACCATTCACTCTCCTGCTCAGGAGAAATACAAATATAGACCAAATTTGGATTGTGATTATCAGAAACAATAGATCATTTCCACCTTGGGGGAAAATTTTAAAAAGATGAAATGACCAGGCTGATAATGTTTTGGTGTGTATCTGAGATCAAATGGTAGCTTGGAATAAACAAATTCTGTGACAGGAAACTGTTGGTATTTCATTAAGAGATTATTTAGTAACATTCAGCCCTACAATAGTATGAGTACAGAAAAATTCATAACACAGATTAGGACTAAAATATTTAAGGTTGTGAGGGTAACTTCTATAGGAGAATATGTCTTTTTCAAAAAATAAGACTCGAATCCATCTTTTTCTTGGTCTATGCCTACTTTCTTAAGTAAAACATTCCAAGTCTCTTTCGACCCTGAGTTTCCTTCTGTGTGTGTGTTTGTTGTTGTAATAAAACATATGGGTAAGGAAGAAAATTGTGTTCCTTTCTTTTTTATGATTTTCATCAGTTTTATTTGTAACTGATAATTGTGAATCAATCCATGGAATTTGATAAATAACTTTCATTGTGTACAAGTTGGATATTCTGTGAAGTGCTTTCTCTTCAATACTGCTCAGCACCTCAATTTGGTAGCCATGTTACCCAAAGTCCTTACCAGGGCTTATTGGAATGATCTGAACTATTTCTTTCTTTCTTTTTTTTTTTTTTTTTGAGACAGCGCCTCAAGCTGTCACCCTGGATAGAGTGCTGTGGCATCACAGCTCACAGCAACCTCCAATTCCTGGGCTCAAGTGAGTCTCTTGCCTCTGCCTGCCAAGTAGCTGGGACTACAGGCACCCGCCACAACGCCCGGCCATTTTTGGTTGCAGTCATCATTGTTCTTTGGCGGGTCCTAGGCTGGATTTGAACCTGCCAGCTCAGGTGTACGTGGCTGGTGCCTTAGCCTGTTGAGCCACAGGCGCCGAGCCTGAACTATTTCTTATTCTTTTCCTATCTCTCCTCTCTTCATTCAATCTACTCCAGTCACAAGGGCTTCCTTGGGAGAAACTGCCAATATGAATGAGCCTCAGGCACTTTGGGCATGCTGTTTTCTGTGTCTAGAATGTGCCAGGACTCATTTTTCTCACTTCATTTATGTCTCTGACAAAAATTGTTCTTCTTAGGGAGGCTTTCCTTTACCAACATAAGTAAAGCAGCACCCTAGTTACTCTCTTTAACCACTTACTCTGTTTCATTTTTTTCTCAATTGCTAATAACACTGCAGGATATTGACAAGATACTAATGCAGTTCTTTAGGAATTAACAAACACTCGCTACGTACTAAGGGCATTGTTCTAAGATCTTCAGAAAGAGTAGAGAGCAAGAGAGACAATGGCCCCTGCCCTCATGAAGTTTACATTTTAGTGAGAAAGATGATATGTAAATAAGACATAAAGAAAATCATATGGCATTTTAGACAATAATAAAGACTAACCATTAAAAATTGAGCAGGAAAGGGATTATGAACTGTGACAAGGGTAGGATTGAAATTTAAAGTAGGTAGCCAGTGAAGATGACTTTTAAATAAAAATGAGAGGAAGCTCACTCTTTAAACATCTGTAGGAAGAAAATTCCAGAAAGACAGAATGCACACCAAGGGGTGGAGGTAGGAGAGGACTGGTATCATCCGTTTTTCAGTTGATTATCTCTCCTTACCACTAGAACAGAACCTGCATTAGAGCAGATATTTTATTTGTGTGGTTCCCTATTATACCCTTACATCCTCGAAGAAAAATCTCTGAATAAGTATGAGTGAATGCATTCAATACATTAATTATTTTCAGTTGACAAATGAGGCACAGTATTTAAGTAACTTGCCCAAAGTTTCTGGGTAGTAAATGGTGGACTTAAATCTTAAATTGGGCTTAAGATATGAAACAAACAAAAAATCCGTCTCTATAGTCTATGTTCTAATCACTATTCTCTGTTGCTATTGTAGCTCTGGTTCTCTCTCAAAGTAAGAATACACAGTGTGTAGACTACACTGCAGAACTGGGAATCAGACAAGATTATGAACAGAAGGCAAAAAAAGACAGCTATTTTGTATCACCTGTTTATATTCGGAAAGGTTCACATAGTTCCTACGGTTTATTCTACAGTCATCTGAAACAAAAGCTTGGTGTGATCAACCAGTAGAAACAAGCAAGAGATAGATAGTGCGATTTGGCTTTCTCATTATTCCCATGAGACTTTGAGTGGTACTCTTTCTCCGTGCCTCAGTTTCCTTAGTTACAAAGGGGAAAGGTTGGGCTAGGTAACCCTTAAATATTTTTCTATTTTTCCTGGTATGTCTTCTGTAAATATTAAGTTCCTGACAATAATTAGGAAAGTTTTGAATGATTCTTATCTACCGAAGAGATGAATAAAAATTATCTGTGAAGAGAATCAGACAGAGGCATTACGGGAAAAAGGGTTCCAAAGAGAAGGCAACTGGACATAAAAGTTCATCGGTTACAGAAAGAGAACGTAAATGTTGGATTGATGTTTCAGGAAACTTTGTGGAGAAGCAAGAAGGACGTTTGAAGTTACTACACTTTCTGGGCTCAGAATAGGAAAGATTTTTGACACAGGGTAAGGAGTTTAGACCCTAGTCTATGGGTAGCAGAATGTCTTAAGTTTCTACACAGAGTTACTGGAGTTGTAGATATTTTACACACTTAGTGATATATGTACAGCTTGGGCTACAGTACAAATTAATCAGTTTCTTATTCTAAAATACATTCTTTGGCATGAAGACAAGGTAGGGAGGGAAGAGCCAGAGCTTTTAAAAGGTTATGGGGATAAATTACGAAGATGTACAAACACCTCTAGTAGGTCTCCCTGCCCCCTTTCTGCTTTCTATCTTGCATGGGGTTTTTGTTGACTACAAGGCGTGTGGTCCCTACTCTCATGTAGCTTATCACAGAGTGGAAAATAGCATTAAATAAACAACACAGAACCTCCCTTCTCACATCACCTGACAGTGTATAAGGTGGAAGAGTTAAAAGAAAAGTTCTAAATTACATGAGATCAATTTTAGAGTTGTAGGATTTAAGTAGTTGTTTCAGCGGTCAAGAATTGAAAGAACAATAAAAGCTCGCTATAAGAGAGTCTCTGGTCCCCCCACACGTTTATTTTTCCTTCCTTTTTTTTTTCTCCCCTCCTTCCCATTCTTATTTATGCTTTGGAGCGGTCATCTGTGTGAAAATTCTCAAGGAACTTCCTTCACAGATGGCGATTCCCTGGTTATCGCACGGTGTTGCGTTTCTTCAGGATTCACAAACCGAGTACCCCGTGTATGTCTTTCATTTTTAACTGGAGATTGTGTTTTTTCCGCAGAGTTGTTAAATACAATTCATATGGTCAGTAAAATATGAGTACATATGCAGTAGAAGCCATATAAAAAATTAATGCATAATTTTCAGCAATAGCCTATAAAATGCAGTAAGAAAATATAACAGAAATCCATTTCGGAACAGATAAGTCAAAAAGGAAAAATAATGTAAAACAGAGATGCAAACAGGTATAGATATTTCTGGCCTTTGATTATATTAGAAAACTCCAGAGACTTTCAAATCTAAAATGTTAATTCACACTAAATCAACGAATTTAATTAAATTTAAACTACTTTAGGCTAATCCAAGCTACTGACACAAAGAGGAGTGGCCCAATTCCAGAAACAACTATAATGTCCATCGATATTCAAATTCAGTGTTCAAAAATAACATGTATTGTGTATGAAAGTGATTGTTTCTGAAAAACAAAGAACTATTGCACTGGTGGTAGTGATTTATATCTATTTATATATCCCATACGCCTGTACGTCACTAATGTTCATGTATATGTATTTTTTAAATATTGTGTTTTTGTTTTAAGTAAGTAAAATCACTTTGTATTTACTTGATTTAAGTAAATCACTTTTTAGAAGTGAATACATAAGTCAACCATAAGCTTTACTTTCCCCTTCCAAACTGGTCCTCACATTTTCTGAACAATGACAGCCAAAGAACCCCCACATGGTTCCTTATGTTGCCCTTTCTCCTTCTATGTGTACTTGATGCCATTCATATTTTTTAATTAAAGTCTTCTTCATCTCACCAATCATCATAGTATTTTAGAATACACGTCTTAGGGACGGTCAAATTGTTCAAGTTTTGAAAAACATTCTGGGTCTCACTCCTCACGTACCTTTGTATAGTAAATACTTAGAAGTGGGAGAAGTATCCTCATAAAGGAATGGCCACTTCACAAACTTCAAGAAACTGATTCTGGAGAAGCACCTGCCGAGAGTGCAGCTCTTCCAGAACAACTGTCAAAGGCAGGACTGTTTACAAAGTTGACATCTTAGAGATGACTATTTCTACTCTGTGTGTTTGAACATATGTGAATGATTGGCTTAGCCACAATAAAGAAAAACAAATTGTACTCATTTAAATGAGGAAAAGTGAGGACAAATAATCCTTATCCTTTGGAAGTGAAATTGTTGTACTAAAAAGTCATGTTTGCTTTTTTTTTAATAATTTTATTGAATCATAATTCTGTACATTGGTGCAATCATAGGGCACGATTCATATACATTCAGAAATGTTTTGATCGTACTGTTACAGATAGCCTTCACGGCATTTTCTTGATCACTATATAAAGACA
>CAUYON010059399.1:0-45560 GCA_963573935.1 Arctocebus calabarensis | reverse complement strand
CTTTATATAGTGATCAAGAAAATGCCATGAAGGCTATCTCTAACAGTATGATCAAAATATTTCTGATTGTATATGAAGCACATTCTGCCCTATGATTGCACCAATGTACACAATTATGATTTAATAAAATTATTTAAAAATAATGATAAAAAAGTTGATGTCAATTGAATGAATATTCTATTATTCCATAGCCTTACTACAAATAAAAGGGACATGTCTATTTATAAACTGTGTGGTTTGATCCATTTCTATAACTTGTTTTTCCTCAAATGGCCTTAATAGTTTTAATAGTTGTAACACAAAGTAAAAGTACCACTCTTACCAGGTCAAACCCAAGGCCTTCTATTATGAGCAGCAAATGATTTGAACTTTATGATTAAAATGCCCACACATGTATACACATTCAATATAAGTAGCTAGATAAATGGATAAATGACCGTCAATATGCATCTACTAAATTTATTAGATGTTATCAAGAAAGATTATCTCTATTAGTAAAAAGCACAATCACATATACTCAGAAATTTATTCCTCTTATACACATCTTAAACCTGAATCAAGAGGGAAAATATTTTTAATCAATATTTTAAAAGTTCTAAATTCAACTCAGGACATATTATTTTAGAAAAAAAACTATGGGATGGTAAAAGTATCTCACTTGTTCTTCCTCCTAGTTAGAAGTAAGTGAACGGGTTTCCATTAGATGAAATCCCAAATGTCAGTTAATTTTAAGAGAAGGGACAAAAAAATATATGAGATAGGCTAACAATATTAGCACAAACTTTCATCCTTATAAATGTCTTCAGGATAAAATAGACTATTAATCATATGGTACTGGCAACGTTTTAAAGAGGAAATGAGTCTTGACAATAATAATATTATTTGTTGACTATTATACATATGAAATCTAATATGATCTTTAAAACAGCCCTGAACAACACTAATTAGTATCTTCTAATGCTATTTTTATTATTTTACAGATAATAAAATCAAGGCCTACAGATATAGATATTTTGTCTGAAATCATACTGGCAATAATTGACCCAACCAGGCTCTTATCTCTTCTGCTAAACTGTCACCCTGACCAGGTATTCAAAAAGACAACAGTGAGAACAAACTGGAGGAAAGAGAGAATTAAAGCTAAAGACAACAGTACAGAAAAGATTGCAATAATTTAAACCTGAAATATCACAGGTCTAACTGAATACAGAAAATAAAAACAGTGGAAGCGGGTTCACCTGATTAAAAACACGAGTTTTCATTGACCTTACTCGTACAGCCGTTGACAAACTCTGGAATGGGACCGAGTAGGGTCTTCAAGTGTTAAACATCCTTGTAAATTTTGTAAATACTTCAACCACAAAGTATTGCCTCTCTGGGGCAACAGAGAGAGACAGGATGGAATTTGATGAAAAGAATCTTCTCTCATCAATTTGGGAAGGCAATACCGATGGAATTAGGAAATGATGGATTTTCAGTGAAATGAAAATAAGTTAAAGAGTTAAAATCTGAATATACTAATTTCCTAGATAATATAAGGGATTCATATTTTAGCAAAATTTGAGAAAGTAAAAAAAAGGGTTAAAATCTCATAGAAAAGCCATTAGGGGAAAAGTCCAAGGGAGAGAAATATAACAAAATTGACAAAATGTAAATTTTGATAGCCCAAGGTGAGTCTGATAATCACAAATTTTAAAGGATCAAATTTACATTGTTATGGTATTTTCTTCAATAGCACTGTAGGAGAGAAAAATCTTTCTTTCCTCATTCATTTCTAGGTTCATGGCTGAGGCAACTATAATAAAAGAGAAATCAACAAGTATACCAAATTTATTTAATAGAGTTTTACATGGCATAGAAGACCTCAGAAAAAAGCACCCAAAGAAATGGAAACGTATATATTTTCTTGCTAAAATTTAATGGAGAAGTAGGTATTTATGAAGTATGATTGAATAAAAGGCATATGGTATAATAATAATAATCTGGGGGTGGGGATTTAGCACAGGCTGTTCAGATTCTACTCTGTCTCTGTGTCTTCAGAAATAAGGACATTCATTTTCCACCATGTATAGCAAAGGGACCTCTCAAATGAGACTCTTATGACCTATTTCAGGGACGAGAGTGAGAAAACCTCATAGTATGACTTTCCTGTTTCTGCTATGTACTTAAGATCCCATATTTGGGGCTACTAATGTTCTAAACTCCATTAACGTGCAGAAACCTAAAAGTAAAAATAGAAAAAAAGTGGATGTTTGAGTTGCCATATGCAGATTCAACAAGAAGGAAGTAGAGTAGTGTCAGGGCATGTTTGGCTGAGGCAAAGGGATCATTTGAGCCCAGGAGCTGAGATTGTAGGGAGCTATGATGGATGATACCGCTGCGCTGTAATCAAGGCAACAGTGAGATATTGTGTCAGAAAAACAAACAAAGAACACTGTGAAAGTTGAAAAATTTTGCACACTAGATCTACAGCCCAGGTATTCACAAAGCATAAAATAGCATAATAAAAATTACGTATTTTAAAAATAAAAGCATTAACTTCCATATAGGAAGTAAATAAAGAAGGCTTATAGTCAGCTTGAAGTGTGTGTTAAAGGCTAATAGACAAGGTTGAGGCATAAGTTTTGGAAAGAGAATTGAACTTAAAAATTAAAGAATAGAGAAAGGTGTTATACAATGTAGCTCTTTAAATGTGTTAATCAATCAAGTAGAATAAAAGATCATCAGAATTTGAAAATCTTAAGTGCAGAATGAATCATTCAGAGGATAATAAAGTTACCTGTGATCTTCTGAAAGTATAAGGAAAAGAATATTAAAAGGCCAGTACTAAACCTTCCAAGAGGCAGTGAAGGTAAACACCTGTGAATCACTAAGTATACATTTTGAAAGAATGATATGCTATCTTCTCAGGCTGCACATAAGGAAGAATTTAAGGCTAAGTGTCCTCAGATCAATATTCCATAAACACTCTTAAGAACACCCATAAAGCCAACTATTGCTGCTGTCAAAATTCACAAAGACTGAACAGTGTATTTGTAAAGAATGAAGAAGTGTCATGGGTATTAAAGGAAAGCTAGTCATAAATAAAATAGTTTTAGAATATGCAGAAAGTTCTAGGAAATAAAATGATGGCACAATAAAAATAAAGAAAGAGCTAAAAGTAAGAAGAGAGTTTGGGAACTTAACAAAAGGACAAAGTAAGGAAAATGAAGTAAGTAGTAATCTAAAGAAAGCTGCAACTAGAAAGATTTCATTCTCAACTTTGGTGGAAAGATTTCATTCTCAACTTTGATTATGCACAAAGACAAAAGAAACAAAACAGCTTAAAAACACAAAAAAGACAAGAATTCAACCTGCCTTATGTTACAAATACAAATTCTTTGAAGTCTGCATGTTTCCCAGCCCTTACTATTCCTCAAGGGGGTCTGCACTTGAAACTGCTAAATTAAACATGTTTTTAAATAAATAAATAAATTTATTTACTTTTAAGAAATCCTGCATAGTATAATCCTTTGGGGTTATATTAATGCCCATTTTTGTTATAAAATGTTTAAAATCTTCTCCAGATTAGGAAAAATTTATTTATTTTATTTAACATTGTTCAAGGGGAGTGCAGGGGCTCACATCTGGAATCCTAGCATTCGTGGAGGCTCAGGTGAGTAGATGGTGTGAGTTCACCACTTTGAGACCAGCCAGAACGAGAGGGAGACCTCATCTCTACTAAAAATAGAACATCTAGCCAAGCATCATGGCTGGTGGCTGTAATCCCAGCTACTTGGGAGGGTGAGGTAAAAGGATTGCTTGAGCCCTGGAGTTTGAGGTTTCGGTGAACTAGGTTGATGTCATGGCCCTTTTGCCTGGGGCAATAGAGTTCCACTCTGTCTCAAAAAAATAAAATAAAATAATAAATGATGTTGTTCAAACTTAAATGAACTCAGAACTATTTGAAACTGACCTTACAAATTGATGAAAGGGAACAAAGTGATAATAAAGTAAAAGTCCCCCCCCCAAAAAAATAAAGTAAAAGTCCCAAAACTTAAGGAACAGGCCTAGCTAAATCAGCCACTGTCTCCTCATTTCCTTGACAATAGTTAGTCTCTGTCCCCTTGTTTCCTTCTTTATAGTCCGCTACACTGGAGTCACATATAGTTGTTATACAGAATTTAACTTTCTCTGCATACCTAGTAGTGGGAAAGATTTTTACTTTTTATTTCTTATTTTTTTGAGATAGAGTCTTACCCTGGTCGAGTTCCTTGTCATAGCAACCTCAAACCTTGGGCTCAACTGAAGCAGCTAAGACTACAGGCACCTGCCATGCTGCCAGGCTAGTTTTTCTATTTTCAGTAGAGATGGTGTTTCACTCTTGGACAGGCTGAACTCCTGAGCTCAAGCAATCCAGCTGCCTCATCCCCCCAGAGTGTTAGAATTGTAGCCATGAGTCATTGTGCCTGGTCAGTTGCAAATTCATAACTTTTCTCAGTAGATAACATCACCTTTTGGAACCCTAATGGTAGTTTGTAAGATATCTTCCGGGCCCAGCATTCCAGTGGACTGGCTGACCCATCCAGAGCAAGAAACTGACTCAATAGGTCCTGTGACTCTGACTCAAGTACCTGGTCCTGAATTCCAGTGGATGGGCTGACCCATCCAGACCAGTGGCCTATACCAAGAGACTGATGTTCCACCCCAAACCATGCTGATTAGCAGACCCTGATTGCTCAATCCTCCCCCCACCAAAATGTCTTTAAAAACTCTGTCTCCCAAATTCTGGGGGAGGTAGATTTGAGAAATTCCTCCTGCCTCCCCACTGGGCACTATGGGAATAAGCTTCTTCTCTGCCTTAAACCCTGCTGTCTCTGGGTGTCAACTTCCTCATGGTCAGCGGCCAGATGAACCTGTCTGGGCAGCAACACATTTAGGAGAAAAAGGGGCTAGAATAATCCTGAATTGTAGATTCCTTGGAGAAAAGTGACCAGAGCAAAGGACTAATTGGATTTTTAAAACCCCTTTACATGATGTATAACTATGAATTATGTATCTGTAAAGAAAGAATGGGTAATCTGAGACTGAAGGAATGAAAGGAAAAAACAAGGTCTATGGACAGTGAGTTCCTGGAAGACAGAAACCACTTGTTTGATCTTTGTAGCTTAGTCAGCAAAAAGTAGACAATAAATATATTTTAACTGATTGATAATAAATATTAGGTGTTTATATTTGCCCAATTTATTTAATGACATCTTAATTCATAAAGCACAAAAGCACATGTTCACTAATAAAATTTTAATAAATGAGCTCATCCCCTAATAACAATACATATATCAAGCAGCTTAAAGTTTTGTAAAACAATAGCCGCTCAAAACTTAATGAAAATTTCTTAAAGAATATGCAACATAAGCATTTACATCCATGCAAGGAAGTAATAATTAGCAAAGTTTTTGACAACTGTTCAAACTAAGAATTTAGAATGCATTTAAATAAGAAAGATGTTATAAATGAGTCACATGACTGATTTTTTTTTTCTTTTTGCATTTGAGAAGGTAAAAAGAATCAGACACATTTAAAAGTCATCTTCTATCAAGGGTTTAAGTATTAGGCACTTCCATCACCTAACAACTTTAAATTTTAGTGGTCTTTCAAGTGACAGATATAAATGGGGATTTTACGATGAGTATCTAGAATACATTCAGAGAAAGGAAAATGCTTTCATACACGTAAGTCCTCTCTGATAAAGCAAAGCTACTAGCTTAAAGCTGACTCTCCTTTTTTCTATGCTGCATCAGTATAAGTAAGCTAAAGAGAATTAAAAAAAAAAGTTTTTTCCAATACAAAAGAGGAATGAAATGCACTATATCTAAATTCCAAGGGGATTATCTCTTTGTCAAAGGCTGCCCTTGCATAAACTCTTCTGAGTATTAAAGGCCTGCTAATCTCACAGTGGCTCTTGTTACATCTCTTCAGTGTTAATTTTAAATAATCTGTAGAAAGGCAAAGTTTACCAAAGTAAATAAAGCAAGCATATCCTTGTGGCCATTGGACAGCAAGTGAACAAAATCTTTGTTGGATTAAGAAAAATAGTTTACTCTGGGATTCTGAGAAACCAGGTCTATTTTAGTAACTGATTAATCAAGAATTATTCTATGTTTGTGACCATTCCACTGTTGGGAGAGACATTTCAACTAACTGTTAAGGATAAACTCACCAAGTAAAAGGCTACTAATTAAAATTATTGCCAGTGCCCAAACTTGGACTAAACTTTGTCCTCTCCAGGAATTGGCTAGACCAGTGCATGCCCTTTTTGTGTGTTTTCTATAAACCAGAAGGATGCATATTAAGGCATTTTCATCAAAGTACATGTTAGTAAAAAACTCTAAGCAAGTTATGCTCTTAATCAGAAGACTGTAACAAAAGCAAATAAAGGTTAATATTTGGTGTAAATGAGAATAGAGTCAGCCTGACAACTCAAAATATAAGTGTACAGAACAAGCTGAATAGTATTCAGGATAAAATAGTCTGTTTTACCTTATATATTTCAAATTAAATTTATTTAGCATCTCCCTCCCCTCCACTCTTAACTGCAATCCAATTATACAAAGAACATTATCCAAGTTATGGTCTAATTTATTGGATGACTATCTTCTTGAATGCAGAGCACAAAGTTTAGTCCAGGTTTGGAAACTAGCAATAATGATGATTTGAATTCAATTTAAAATGGGTTTCAAATTACTCATGAAACAGAGAACAATGAAATGGAAAACTGAGATCAGGATCCTAGTGGGTAGATGTGGCCCCCATTGTCTCTTGTTTTGTATTCTTGGCAATAGTGTAAACCAGGGGTCCTCAAACTATGGCCCGCGGGCCACATGTGGCCCACCGAGGACGTTTATCTGGCCTGCTGGGTGTTTTTGCCTCCGCTGCCTGTCCTGTTTAGCAGCGGACTCATCCTGGGCCGCAAAATCTGTTCGCGGAAAAACCATTGGTTGCATTCCCAAACAAAACATGTGTGAATTCACTGGAAAAGTTGCAGAAGGAGTTCCAATTTAGATTTAAAGAGCTTCATCTCCATGAACAGGACATTGAACTGGTCCCCTGTTTAAAAAGTTTGAGGACCCCTGGTATAAACTAAGACATCCTCTAGATCAAAAAGACACACAGCTTACTTCTTAGCATTGAAGTTAACTCACTATATTATCTTACAAATAATGCAATAATTTGCCCCTTAATTAGGTACATAACCAAAATTTGATCTCTGGGTTCCAGATGTGAAGATCATCTTGTTCTAATATTTGGGCTATCTCCACTTATTTACATTTCTGTTTTATAGTTTTGGGATCTCTTATGTATGTATGTTTAGAAAGTTTTGTTATGGTGATGCCTGTGGCTCAGTGAGCAGGGGGCCGGTCCCATATACTGAGGGTGGTGGGATGGAACCTGGCCCCGGCCAAACTACAACAAAAAAATAGCCAGGCGTTGTGGCTGGTGCCTTTTGTCCCAGCTACTCAAGAGCCTGAGGCAAGAGAATCACTTAAGCCCAAGAGCTAAAGGTTGCTGTGAGCTGTGACATCATTGCACTCTGCTGAGGGTGACAAAGTAAGACACTATCTCAGGAGAGTGTTGGGGCACCTATCCTAACTAAGTTCTTTATTTGAACAATGGGACTAGGAGTAGGACCATGCAATAATGTTTCAATGCTAAAATTCCACCATCAGAAACATAGTGTGTATATTATTATTTTGTTAATTCACAAAGGTTATCTTATCTGATGACTATTTTTGATCAGCCCAGAAAAATTTTTTCTTAGTAGAATCAAGTACTACAATCTATGTGCAGTTTTATCCCATCCACATTTCTCTCCTTCATTCCCATAGAGCTATTCAATGAATTGAAAGAAGCTTTAACTCCAGAACATGATCTTTATGTGATTACTTAGTATTTCATACTGTAACGGGACAGTGCAGTGCATTTTCCATGCCCAAGGCCCACATGTGGGAAGACAAATCAACATTCTGAAGCCCTTGATCCACATATTAATGTGTCAGTACACAGGTAACTGATTTACAGAAATGCTTGAAAGGGCAAATTCTACGTCTCTATTGATATTGTGAATTCAAAAGGTGTTCTAAAATTCCTGTCAACAGAAAATTGCATAGAGCTTTAAATGGCACTATACATTTTCAGTCAGAGAGGAAGTTGCCTTTCCTTAATGTTTTTGAGGAAGACTTTCTTGATTTTTATTTTGATTAGTGCTTGGCAGATAGTGGGTGTTCAATAATTATTTGCTGAATAAGTAAATAAAATTATAAATGAAATTTTGGGAGCGGTCACACTTAGAAAGTCGTAAATAAAAAGACATATAATCTAAGTGAGACCTTGAGTTCAAATGAAGCATCCTGAGCAGAGACAAAGATAGGGGCTTCCAGGGATACGGGAGGGAGGCCTGGTCTGCTGAATTAAGGATGTCTAAAGGGGCCATGAAGACATGATGGGATCACTGTGACTCAACTGCCCAAGCATGTCCTGCACAGCACAGTTTCCATATTGGGATACAGAGTGATCACTGCATACCAAATAACCCAAGTATTGGTAAAATCAACAGTTAGATCAGCATTCAGCAATTCTCACCAAAAAAGGAAGACAATGTGTGTATGAAGTAACCCAGGTAATCAGTGGCCAATAGAAAAGGACGAGGGTGCCAAGATATGTATGGATACCAATAAAAAAGTTGCACGAACAATTTCAAAGGGAGAAAAAGAGGATATTCATTTATATCCTTTCACTGCCTTTGTATGTGTCTCTCTCTCCTCTCACTCCTAGAGAGATCCACTTCCAGCTCTCTGGAAGTGCACTAAACTTTCTCTTTGTTCTACAGTAAAACAAAGAGTCATCCCAAAGTCAACTTTGTCATCCCAAAGTCTGTATGAAGTGACTTTTGTTTTCTATTCACACTCACACATCTTCTACTTTGGTTTCTGTTTCTACTCACATCGTCTTTCTATTCAAGCTGTGCCTTGGTTGAACTTACTAGTTCCACTGAGAAATTGAACCAGGTTTGCTGGTTTAGCATTAAATGTAAGACCTAGTCTTAGAAGACAATGTACAAAAAGATTCCTTGACATTCTTCTTGGAAATTATTTTTGTGGATATGACACAAAACTCAAAAATAAACAAGTGAACTAAATCAAACTAAAAAGATTCTGTGCAGCAAAAGCAACAATCAACAAAATAAAAAGGCAACCCACACAATGGGAGAGAAAAATGTTTGTTAACATATATATGATAAGGATTACTATCCAAATTACACAAGGAATTCATACAACTCTGTAGCACACATACACAAAAAGAATCTAAATAGCCCAATTAAAAAGTGAGTGAAGTACCTGAATACACGTTTTTCTCATGAAGACATACAAATGTACATTAGGTCTACCATAAGACTACCAGAGTGTTCAACTTCAATAATAATGAGGGAAATACAAACCTAACCTGCAATGAGCGGCCACCTCACATCTGTTAGGATGGATGTTATCCAAAAGCCCGGAGATAACAAGTACTGGGAAGGGTGTGGAGAACAGGGAAACTCTATACTCCATTAATAAGAAGGTAAATTGGAAGGGAAATTATGAAAAACAGTATGGAATTTCCTCAAAAAATTAAAAACAGAACTACCATATGATACAGTGGCCACACTTCAGGATATTAAGACGTCTGTATTCCTGTGTTCACTGCAACATTCTTCACAATAGCCAAGATAGGAAAACAACAGTTCGTCAATGGATGAATGGATAATAAAAATAAGGCCTACTGTATGTAACAGAATATTATTTAGCCGTAAAAAGAAAGAAATTTTTCCATTAGCAGCAACAAGGATGAAACTGAAGGATATTATGCTAAATGAAATATGCCACATTTTTTTGTCAATTATACCTTAATAGAGTTGGGAAATATTTGTTTTCTCTGTCAGTCTGAATAAAGCAGACAAATTCCATGTCTAATATTCTAGCACATTTTATGCTAAACAAAATTTATGCTAAAAGATCTAAATCAATACATTTAAACTTACAGAACGGATTATCGTAAACACTTGCTAATGGATATTGCTACATTAAAACAAGCAACATTTATCTATTATTGGAAGCATTCACTTTGCAAATTTAATAACTAGCCCTATGTCTTACTATAAATCATAATTACTAAAGTGCTTTGGTACATTTATACAAATCTTACTATTTGAACAGTACACTTTTTTAAAACACATTTACATATTTAAATATCTTGTGAGCTTAAAAAGATTCAAGCAAACAAACATAAAAACCCAGAAGGAAATGGGAAGGTCTTTTGTACATTCTGAAGCTGCTAAACATGTTCCTTAAACTGTTCCTGGATGCCTCTTCCCAAAATACACTTAGTATCTAAACAACCACCGTCATGGAAAATCACAGGTAAGGTGTGTTCCTTCAGTAAAAGATGGTGAACAGGGAAAAAATATCTTGCAAGAATAAGAGGTAGATCTCTACTATCTTTTGTATGAAATCATGATCACTTTACATGAAGATGAGAAAAGAGTGATGTTATTAATAATAATGAAGAAAAGTCAAAGTTTATCCTTAATGCAGTAATTAATAGGAATAAGAATTCTTTAACTCCAGATTGTTATTTTTATATGCATAACTATAGCATTAGAAGACATTATCAGACGGTTGTAAATAAGCAAATTACCAGCTGTCAAAAAAATTATCACTATCAAAGTAAATAAGCTTCCCCCAGGCAAGCTAGCATTGCTTTTGCCTGAAGGCCAGCTCAAAAATGAATCATGAGGGAGACAACTCAAATAAAAATAAAACAGATTTTAAATTAATTCTGTCTGTGTAGAGTAACTTGGAAAATAAATCTTAAAACTCTTTTCTAAATTTTGGAACAACCAAGTAACGGCAATGACGCCTGGCTACTGATGACCTGATTAAATATTCCTCCAAGACCTCTGATGTCTTGACTTTCAGAATAATGTGAATATGATATCATATCAATTCTTATACATATCTTTCATGTAGGACAATGGACTAGAAAGAGATTTTAAACATGAAAGAAGATAAAAGAAACTTTGTGATTTACATATATTCCTTAAACTATAAGGCCACCTGTTCAGAACTGTCTTGGCTAACTACTCAAAAGCTTAGATTCAAGAATGTATTCAGAGGCCAAGTCCTAACAGGTAGGTATCTCTTACCCTGCCAGTTTATTTTGTCCTCTCTTTACAGATACATCCATAACAAATTCAAAATAAAATGCTGAAGACGGTTAATTTTGTATCACTTTTGTTTTATTATTCACAATAGTTTAGTCCACCCACTATTCATAGGCAGTAAAATAAATAGGCAAAAGGGTTGGGAGGCCTTCTGTGAAGATTGCAGAAAGAAAAAACAAGTCAGGGTCCAGATAGATAAGTATCTTGAAAGCACAAGAGCTGCTATACCACTATTGAAAGGTCAAGGGTTCTAGGAGAGGGCGAACAAATTTCTAGTATGCCCATTGTGTCTCACTGAAACAAAAAAGCTGTGTCAACTCATGTAAAGCCAGTAAAACAAAATCAGTGTACAGGATAATCCAACATTTTCATAAATCCTATTAGGCATTTTAGGTTATGGAATTAAACATTTGTTTCCGAAGTCTGCAGTCCCCAAACCCAGGGCTGCAGAGCGGTACCACACAGCAGGAACTGGGTCCCTCCGTTCCTTCCCTAGGTGAGGAAGTGAAGCTGCGCCTGTATTTACAGCTGGTCCCATGTGCATGCACCACCATGGGAGCTCTGGCCCTGGACTCTCCCAGCAGTGAGAACCCTACTGTGACTGTCCATTCGAGGGGTCTAAGTTGTGTGCTCCTTATGAAAATGTAATGCCTGAGGATCTGAGGGGAGCTGAGCTGTTGGTGCTAGTGTTGGGGAGTGGCTGCAGATACAGCTTATAGTTAGCAAAGAAGTTTCACCGTGTAGAGACGATAACATGTCCACTGCTTAGAGGCTCTTATCAAAACCATTCTCCCCAACCTCTTGCCAGAGAAAAAATGTTTTCCAAAAAAATTGGTCCCTGATACCAAAAAGTATAGGGACTGCTGTCCTAAGGGACCTTCTTCAATCCATTCCAAGGGCTGACCTTAGGGATTCAAGTTGATGTGGTGCATTTAACTGGTTTCTCAGTGTCCTACTGAGTTATCTTGGCCTCTGAACACCTCTTTAGGATGCTCATCTCAGCTAACTGACCTCTAAACATCACAGGGGTGATTCATGGCAATGATTAGAAGAATATTTTTAACAGAGACTCACACCAAAAAAATGTGTCATTTAGACCCAAATAAATGGGTCAATAAATGGTGGATGGTTAACATTGTGGTAGTGCACACTGTGTGTATCATCAAGGTAACATTCCATGGACTCCCACATATGAGGTTGGCTCTCTCTAAAACTTGGTAAAGGACGTAGGTCCTCTTATCAGCTGAGAATTTAAGCCATGGGACTCATCTGCTTATAAACCAAGCTGGTGTAACAGGTAAGGGAACACAAGTCCTGATGCTCCATTTTCCCTCTTAGTTACAAAGATTATAGGAAAATTACTTAGTTGTATAAGTGTTGTTGATGTCATTAGGAAAAATAATATATACATAAACATATAGGTAGAAAAAGAGGAATAAGGGGAGAAAGAGAAAGACTGAGAGATATCGAGGGACTATTGGGGGGACAGGACATGGTAATCACCTTCGAAACAATAACTACAAACATTGTTTTGGTAAAGAAAGTTAAATAGCTGGTGGATGTGTCTTTTAGTTATTTTAACTGTAATAACCAACAAAGATTTATCATCATATACTCATAGACTGCAAAGCACTTCACTATCACTTACCTAATTTTCTCATCTCGATCCTGAGATAGTGCCAAACTGTTCTTTGAAAGGTAACATACACTTGGATAACGCAGGGCTCCGTGAGCTTGCTGGGGCCTTGGGAAGCTGGAGGCAGGGACATTAGGAAGGGACAGCTGGACATTGACTCTGCCTCTCTCTGTGCCTCATTACTTCATACCATACAAGGCAGTGTCTTTATTAATGCTGAGTCTGCCTGGAGGATCAGCAGGAATCAGATCTCTGTAACAATTTCTTTTAAAGGTTTTTATAGTGTAAATACCACCAAAAGAGAAATAAAACTGCTAGTGAAATTAGGCTGAGGTTTAACAAGAATTGCAATTTGCATTTTGATACAATTCTGTCCTGGGGTTCAGGACTTACCCTAATGATCATCACTTTCTAGGGCATGTATTGCTATTAGGTATGTCATGACTGACTTCTATGGTGTGAGTGACGTGTGTAGTTGAGGTGTTTGCAAACAGATATGTGAGCACCTCTCCGTCTAGCCAATTTATAGCCTGCCTGGGCCAATGCATCTGTCATATTTGGGAGTCTTCTGAAACTTCTCTCAATATTCCCCAGAGATGAGGTTATATAAGGAATATATTGTTTGGTCCTAATCTAATCCAGATTAGAGTAGCTGAAGACAAAATATTATCTATATTCTTATGGTAGAATCCAGGTTATTCTCCACAATTATAATATGTTTTTCTTTCTTGGCTTAAAACATACTGATATTCTTACCATGTGCATTTTTTAGCACTTTATATCCATTATTAAATACAGTGTTACCAACAACCCTCTGAAATGAACTTTTGTTATTATTCTCATTTTACTGATGACTTTGAGAGGTAATTACTTTGGCCAAAACTGCATAGATAATAAGCAGTAAAGCAGGGGTTTGAACATAAATAGGATAACAAGTTTTAACTTAACACTTCCAAAAATAAAAGATACGAGTGTGCATGCCTGTATAAGTATGTGTGCAACTGCATATTTTTCTTCACTTATGATTTAAATACGTCTGCAATTCACAGGCAAAGATGATTCAAGTCTGTGACTGGAGTTTCAAGAAGCATCCAGCACTGTTATACTAAATATCACTTTATCAATACATTTGCCAAAGGTGACTATGATGAAGCCATTAGAACTGTAAATATAATTAAAATAATCAACTACAAATGGTGTAGCATAATTTTTTTCCTTTCTTGTTAAATTAGGTATAACTTTAGTTTAAAAACACACTTGGCTTGTTAAATGTTTCTCAAATTCCAACTAAGCTATATGTTCATGATTCTATAAGAAAATCATAAACACTACAGGATAAGCATCCCTAATCCATAAAACTAAAATCTAAAACGGTCCAAAATTCAAAACGTTCTGAGTACTGACTTCGCACAAGTGAAAGATTTCACATGTGATCTGACTTGCTGATTCATAGTCAAAAAATAATGGATGATAACAAGGAGGTGGATAAAGGGGAAATACCCAATGTAAATTATCACAGCTACTATGGAAAACAGTATAGAGATTCCTCACAAAACTAAAAATAGAACTCCTATATGATCTAGTTTGGTATATATCTGAAAGAAAGAAAATCAGAATACTGAAGGGATACGTATGCTTTATGTTTATTGCAAAAACACGATTCACAACAGCCAACACTTGGAATCAACTTAAATGTCTATCCATGGGATGAAAGAAAATGTGGAATATTTTAATAATGGAGTGTTACTAAGTCATAAAAAGAATGAAATTCTGTCGTATGCAATAACCCAGGTAGAACTGGAAGACAGTATGCGAAATGAAATAAGCCAGTCACTGAAAGACAAAATATTGAATATTCGTACTCATGGGCATAAAGTTAAACAAATGGATCTCATGAGGTAGAGAGTAGAATGATGGAAGTGTAGTGGGAGGAGGTATAAAGTGAAACTGATTAGTGGTTACAAAATTATAGTTAGATGGAAAGAATAAGATGCAGCGTTTGGTAGCACAATAGGGTGACTGTAGTTAGCAAGGATTTATTATATATTTCAAAACAGCTAGGAGAGTAATTTGGAATGTTTCCAACACAAAGAAATAATAAATGTTTTAGGTGGTGGGTACCTAATTTCACTAACTTGATCATTACACATAATATGCCTAAATCAAAACATCACATGTAGCCTACAATTATGTAACTATTACATAGCCATAAATATTAAAAATAAAAATTCTAAGGTAAACAAAATGCAGTCTAAACTTTGGTTCATGAACAAATTTTTTAAAAATCTTATATAAAATTACTTTCAACTTGTGCATAAGGTGTATATGAAACATAAATGTATTTTGTGTTTAGACTCCTCTCCAATATATCTCATTATACAGATGTATGTGAAAATATTCCACGATTCAAAAAAACTATGAATTCTGAAACATTTCTGATACAAAGCATTTTGGATAAGGGATGCTCAACCTATACCTTCATTTATTCTGTCTTTTCCCAAATATTCTATTAATACTTCCTTACTACCTATAGCTTAAATTTCCTTTAAATTAAATTCCATGATGTCTGAATAGAATTTGACTTAGCACAATATTTTCCATATACTTCTGTTTACTTCAGAATTCATCAGAATATTTTTCATACCCATGTACCATACACAGTGTGATTTAATTAAGGTTTTAATTGTCTGCTTTATTACACAAAGTTTTATATTACTTCTATAATGAAGACTTGTAACTTTTAATTTAGTTAACAGTAAAAATGAATACAGTAAAAACTAATGCACATTATTAAATTTTAGTTAGATCACTTTGTGAGCATGGGATCTATTCTTTCCTTGTTATAAACAAAATAAGTGGATATATTAGAGTTGTAAAAGATATACTAATATCAGAATATATTTTTATTCTTAAGAATTGGAAGAATTAAAAAATTAAAAAAGTAGTAACTTTTCCAAAATGCAATGAGCTGATTTTTATTATTCTCAAATGGCAATTATATTAATGATCACTTAAAATCTCGCTTGGTAAGACAAAGCTTATCACAAGACATAAATTGTCTTACACTAATATTCATGTCCTGGCACAACAGTGAAAGGTCCAAATCAAACCTTAAATTAAGACAAAGTATATAACATGGTCTTTGGCATCAGATAATCTACATTTGAATCCTCACTGGTTCTTACCGTATTTGAGATCTTATATAATTGAACCAATCCATGAACCTCAGTTTCTTTATTTGTTGGTAGCCATTTATGCTTGGCTTGTAAAACAATTAGTTAATTTCTAGTTGTAAAATGTGATAATGTAATGTTATCATTTATATTTTATTTATTTGATGAAATACTTTTACATAACTAGATAATTCCCCTATTTTGTTTGCCAGAGGTAGAGTTCATAAAGGAAAGCCAGCATAAATGCTTGATTTTTAATTTACTGGTTTTCAAGATAATAATTCAATTGTTCTTCATCCTCTGAAATATATACTTATAAGTATATACTTATATTGTCAGAGCATATCACCACTACATACTATGTATTTTTTCCTCCTTTTAACCATCACTTGCCTTTATTTCTATGAGTAACAATGTTTTTAAAAGCTTACCACCAATATCTATCTGTATCTCTAGTCCCTTGGTTGTCTGAGGATTATTCTACAGAATATTCTCAGGAAGGACATAAGGAAACAAGGGAGTTCTTCAGTGATAAGAGGTGCTCTGTGCCCTTGACAACTCAAAGTTAGTTTTCCTAAAACTAATTTCTGTGCTCACGTGACTCTCAACTTCCTTCCTTGTGTATTTTCAATATGTTACTACATTTTTCTTTTAGATACGGGGTTTTAATGAAAAATATGATAATTTATCTTTTCCTCTTAGTCAAAGTTCTCTTTCAAGTTCAAATGATTTGTCCTTTTTTCTTGAAGTTCAGTATTTTACTAGAACATTTTTTAATATTAATAATTCATCATGGATAGTTTTAGTTATATGAGATTATCTCCTCATATGTACTTTCAAATACCAGCAGAAAAGTTTTCTTCATTATAATGTTGAGTATTCTGTTCTTTCTCATTGGTTTCTGCTTCATTGACTTCTATTTGTACGTTGGATTTTCTTGGGTAGCTTCAGTATTAATTTTTCTCGAAACTTTTTTTAGCTCTTTTTTATTTTTAAAATAAGAGTACCTTTGTTTTTTACTTAATAGCTTTATCAGTTAAGAATATTTACCTTGTATTCTTTCTAGTTTAGTCTTAACTTCTGAAATGATTTTCTTTTATTTCTATTTTCTGTGCTATCTCCCCACTTATGAGATTTTGTAATACTAACGTTCTTTGCTGTTTTATGTAATTTTCCTAATTTCTTTCTATTTTTTTTTTTGAGACAGAGTTCACTTGGTAAGTTGCTGTAGCATCTTAGCTTACAGCGACCTCAACTCTTGAGTTCAGTGATACTCTAGCCTCAGCCTTCCAAGTAGCTGGTACTACAGGCACCCACCACAACACCTAACAATTTTTTAGAGACCATGTCTCACTCTGGCTTAGAATGGTCTTGAATCTGTGAGTTCAGGCAATACATCTGCCTTGGCCTCCCAAGTTTTGGGATTACAGGTGTGAGCCACTGCACCCAACATAATTTTCCTAATTTCTTTCAGATTATTTTGAAGTAATCTGTTATAGCTTTAAACCATCTTGTGGGCACATTTATCTGGTAAGATTTTATTTTCTGTCATAGTGTTATTGTAATGAAATTAGCAGGTCCAGAGACAGTACCAGTCAGAAGATAATTTTTCAACAAAGAAAACCAAAGGATTAGGGTTAAAGCGGCCGACTAGACGTAGGAGTAGAAGCCGAATAGTAAGTAGATACATTTTGAACACATTTTTCTAGGAGGAAATGCTGGGATTTACCAGAGAAGTAGATAGGAAGCAGCAAAGATAAGCAAGAAGAGTATTCAATGCAACTTGCCTGGCCAGATACTGGATGAGACCTGAGAAAAACTACTGGACATAGGCAAATAGGAAGAGTGAAACTACTAGGTCTCCACATTCGAAATTGAATTTACAATCTTGACTATGGGAGAACTTTTCCAACAACATAGGCCTCAGTCCTAATACAGAGTTGGCTAGAGTCTGCACAAAATGTTGATTCAGAAAAAGAACTCACTCCCACAGGTATCTCAGCCTAGAGCAACTGCATATGGTCATCATTCTGAGAGCTTGGATACTATGGATCTCCGGAAATTGCCACTGCACTGCTTCAAGGAGAGACAGGGGGCTGTGGGCTCCCATGTACCCGTTGGGAAAGTCTCTACCGCTATGCTATAGGCTGCTGTTGAGATTGGGACATGTGTGGACTGCATTTCCCACAGCTTCTTGCCCATGCTGGTTGTCTAGAAGAGGGTATATCCTGCTCTTGTTCCAAGCCTAGGGCACCATTTTGAGATTTTAATCCTGGGCTATGCCCCACCCTCAAGGCTAAGTAATTTCAAGGCAACATGAGGACAGCTGAATGGATGAAGAACAGAGAATGGGCTCTGTAATGGATACTTATAACATTACCTGTAGAAGACCAAGCCCTAGGCTTATAAAGTGGCCACCCACTTCTGAGGAAGGCACTGGGAGCGAGACAATCTCCTAGGCAGCATGGAGATGTTTTGCAGCCTGGTGACAAGCCCTCAAACAGTTGCAGGCATTAATGAGATATGATAGGTTGCTTGTTAGCAAGCAGGTGTTATACCTTGAACATTCGTGGTGTAGCAAGTTGGGAGTCGAGACCATGGGGAAAGAGCAAGTAGCAACAATTAAACTCATGATCCTAGCATGTGGGCCCCACACCTGTTGTATAATGTTTGAATGGGGCTTCCCTGGAGATAGGGGAAGTCCTCCTCTTGCAGGCCTGTACCTTCAATCCGAGTCCCAGCTGTTGTATGTGTGTGGTTACGGGGTGCCACAGAGATCATAGACAATTACCCACTGCCCCACCTATAATGAGATGCTTTTGAGACATGAATGAACTGTACTCTACAGCTTTTAGCTCCTTCTGCTAACCTGATCAGAGGTCACAGCTGGTATTGAGAGTGACCCTGGCACTCTCTTCAGCTCTTCACCCTTTAGCTGAATTTGAGGCAATGGAGTAGCAGTCACCACTAAGCTGGGGAGGGATAGAGGAGACCCAGCTCTCTTAACCATATTGCCCCAACCTACTGCAGCTACAATACCAACATTGACTATTGGTCCCAGTGGACCATTTTGGGTTTGGGTCCCAGTGGTTGCCCCATCACCACTACTTCCATCACTCACATCACACCAGCGATCTAGAGGCCTAACAACTCATCCACACACTGTGGCCATAGCTCTCACTAGTAGCTGCAATGCAAATTACATACAGACCCAGGAATTGACTTCCAGGACCCACTAACACTGATCCCAATGTAAGCTGCTCTTGCATATAAAAACAGTAAGAGTTAGCTCACAGCTGCCACAGCTGGGGTCTCAAGTTCCCAGCTGTCATCCAAGTCCCCCCAAAATTCGCCCCAGGTGCAATTAATAACCATATCCTAAGTGACCAAGCAAATCACATATACTATTGATGCCATGTACTGGCATCACAGTAGACTGTCACTATAGTATTAGATCACACTACTATGGGCACCCATAATCCAAGACAAAGTATCCTCCTCAATCAACAACATATATACACCTTCAGGAAAAAATGCTTCCCTATGAAAGCAATTTCAAAACCTGGAAGAGGTGATTGCTGTACCAGATGCACAGATATCAATGGTATAACATAGGGAATCTGAAGAAGGACATACGACATCACCAAACGATTACAACACTGTCCATCAGTAGATCCAAATCAAAAAGAACTCTTTGAAATCCCAGATAAAGAATTCAAAATGTTGATTTTAAAGAAACTAAATGAGGTTCAATAGAAATCTCAAAGCCAATAAATAGAAATAAGGAAATCAGTTCAAGATATGAATGAAAATTATGATAAGGAAAGAGATACCTTAAGAAGAAAAAAATCAAACATAAATTCTAACAAAAATTCTGGAAATGAAAAATTCATTAGAGGAATTATATATATTCAAAAATTTAAATAATAGACTAGACCAAGCAGTTTAAAAGAAAGAAAGAAGTTAAAAAGAATGGATAAAGTTGTCAGGATGTCTGGAACTTCATGAAGCAACCACACTTATGAATTATTCATATTTCCAAGGGGGAAGAGAGATCAATATTTAAAAAAAAAAACCTATATAAGTAAATAATCAGTGAAAACTTTCCAAGTTGAACAAGAAAATTAGATATGTAAATACCAGAGGCCCAGCAATCCTCAGGCAATTACATTACAAAAAGAACTTAACTATGATATATTATATTCAAATGTTTAAAGTCAGAGTTAAATAATTTTAAAATTAGCATGAGAAAAGTGTCCAGTTACTCATAAAGGAAACCTCATCAGAATATCGGTGTATTTCTCAACAGCCTCCAATGTAGTGGGGACTACAGGATTGTACCACCAGGCCCAGCTACATATCAATATTAGCCGCAAACATAAATGGATTAAATGCTCCACTTAAAACATATTAATATGGTGGCAGACTGGGTAACAAAGCATGATTCAACTATATGCTATTTATAAGAAACTTGCCTTAATCTGTAAAGACATACAGATTAAACATATGGGGCTTGAAAAAGACACTTCCTTCAAATAGGAATCAAAAGCAAGCAAGAGTAGCTATACTTTATCAGATTAAAAAGATTTTAAATCAAAATAGTAAAAAAGAAATTAATTATATAATGATAAAGGGATCAATTCATCAAGAATATATAATATTCTCAATATATACGTGACCAACCTCAGAGAACTGAGATTCACAAAATGAATTATTACTAGACCTAAAGAAATAGACAGCAATATAATAATAGTTGGAGATTTTATTACCTCTCCACCCTACAGAGATCAAAACAGAAAATCAGTAAACATTGGACTGAAGTTTGACAAATGGATTTAATGGCTTTACATCAAACATTCTAACCAACAACCACAGAATATAAATTCTTTTAACAAGAACACAGAACATTCTCCAACATAGACTACATGTTAGGCCAAAAAACAAATCTTAACAAATTAAAAAAAAAATCAAAATTATATCAAGTATCTCATCAGACCATAGTGGCGCAAACCTAGAAATATATGAGAAACTTCAGACACTAGCAAATGCATAGAAATTATAAAACATAATCTCACTTCATCCCCAAGTAAGTGAAGAAATTAAGACAGAATTTTTAAAAAGTCTTCGAAACAAATGAAAACACAACATAGCAAACCCCTGGGGTACAGAAAGCACTATGCTAAGAGGTAGTTTACAGTACTAAATGCCAACTTCAAAATAGAAGATCTCACATTATCAGTGTAATGCCATACCTCAAGGAACTAGGAAAACAAGAAGAAACCAAATCCAAAGATTGCAAAAGAACAAAGATCGGAGCAGGACTAAATGAACTAGAGAACAAGAAAATGATGCAAAACACCAAACAAAAAATTAGTTCCTCAAAAAGATAAACAAAATTGATAAACCACTAGATAAATAACCAAGAAGAAAGATGATCCAAATGAGCAAAATCAGAAGTGAGAAAGTATGCATTAAAAACTGATACCACAGAAAGACAAAAGATCATTAGCGATTATGATGAATAACTATTCACTCAAAACCCAGAAAATCTAGAGGAGTAGGATGGATTCCCAGATCACGAAACTTCCCAAAATTAAGCCAGGAACAAACAGACATCCTAAACAGGCCAATAAAGAGTAGCAAAGAGTAGCAAGATTGAATCAGTAATAACCATAACTCCCCCCCTCCCCAAACAAACAAAGAACTAATATCAAACTCTCCCCAGCTGGCCTGGGAGTCCCAGTGCACTGGGCAAGGCAAGGGTGTGAAGCCTGGGCTGGGAGAAGAGGGGAGGGCACCTCTGGGGGGAGGGAAAAGGAGGAGGAGACGTGGGGGGAGACATTGCAGGCCCTGGGGGGAGCGTGGTGAGCCTTGTCTGGCCCCAGACGTAGGGATCAGTGTGGCTCCCTAGAGCTTATTTAGTATTTAGACACATTTAACTCTTAGGAAGAAGCTACAACCTAAAATTGTATTTGATGATGCTCACTTCCATATATTTTAACTGTTTGCAAAAATGTTGCAATGAGAATTTTGCTATATGATATGTTTAATAAATATAGAGCTATAAAAAATATCACCTGACACATAAAACATGTAAATCAAGTCAATAAAAATTATTGGATTATTATAGATACATGTAAAACAAGTTAATAAAAATTATTAGATTATTTTACTATTGATGCATCCAGTGTTTCAAGTGATGAAGTATCATCAGAAACAAAAATCTAAATAAATATTTTGCATTTACCCATGATATTACTGTCTATGTTTAGAAGGTAACCAAAGAGCATTATGTAGAACATTGTATTAAAAATTAGAAAAATATCAATTCAAATTAGAGTTGACACATTCTACAGTACCTTTTTCTATAAACTGGTACCATTTATTTACATAAGAATATCTATAATGCTGTTTATTTTCAGAATTTTTACAGCTAACCTAAAAAAAACTATTTTGATTTCTACTTATCTGTTAATAAGAACTAATCTGTGCTAAAGAAGCAAAGTAAGCTTATATTTATTCATTAATATTAAGCATTTACAATAAAGTCTGTAATAAATGTACAGTGTCTGCTATGAAATTCATCTTGCTTTGCTTTTAAAATCCTATTTTCTCTGGCTTTAATGTGGCCAAATGATGTTCCCAGAGAAAAATCTCTAAATTATTATTTGTAAACTGTGTCTCAGGAATAGTATATAATTTTCATAAATGGAGGACTATGTGTTAGAATGCTACTTTTTACTGTGACAAGAAATTAGCCATCAAATTAATGTGACATATTTTTCTATATGCAGAATCATGTTAAATAAACCCACTATATTAAATGAGGCTCTAAAATTTAGCCACCAAGTGTCTCAGTTGCATGTTATAATTATAATTTGTTATTTCTAGCTCAGGAATCTGGCACACCAAAGACTTGAAAATTAATTTCAACCTTAGAAACCTACATTATTATTATTATAATTATTACTATTATTTCTTTAAAGAGACACTTTTGAAAGCTATTGTTATTGTTTCTGTTACATTTATAAACATTATTATTGTCTAAAAATAATAATTACTGAACTCATATTAATTCAATAAATATTTACTGGGTACAATAGTTCCTTTTACATAGTTATCTATTAAATCACATCACGTGGCTAATCATCTCATATGGCATCAACTAAGAGTTCCAACAAGTCTTCTTAAATTATAATCTATATCTCTTGGCATTAATAAATAAAAATGAAATTGTTTTACATTTTCATTTAAGAAATCCATATACACCTTTTTACTTAAAAGTTTTAAAAATACCTTTGTGGCTTTTGTAAATTCACAGCAAAAAAAGTAAAACAATCAGAGATTACAAAAAAAGTTTCATAAGACTGATACAAATTATCTTTCATATGTATATTTGACTGCTTTTTTTATTTGTAAATTTCTGTTCATGACCTCACTCTATTTATTTGCCTTTTCTTTAATTTCTCAGTTTAAATTCTATTTATATATATTAAATTTTTAAATGCAAATTTTTCTGCATTAAAGATTCGTTTTTTACTTATTTTATTTCAGAATATTATGGACTACAGAAGTTTTGGTTATATGAATTGCTTTCTCACCTGGAAATGTGTATTGCAAGGGTTAATGTAAGCAAAAATATTTATTCATATTGCTGTTTATCAACAGAAAATGTAGCTAATATTTGTTAAATGAGATGAGGGGAAGCAACCTATAAAAGATTACATGAAGTAGGAGCCTATTTTAGATAAACATATGTACATTTACCTTATTTTTTTATAGCTAACATTCTAACATCTAAGTGATAAAAATTTCTTAACTATATTAATCCACAGAAAAGCAGAGTCTACTTCCAGCTATGGAAGCCAAAATGGACAGAACTAGAACGTGTAATGTTAGTTAGAATTCTTTTATTTTTAAGTTTTTTTTTTTTCAGCTAGAATTCTTAATCATCTTTGAAAGTTGAGATACTGACATGAGGAAATCAGGACAGTGTAACAGTGAAACTGGCCGTTGAAAGCATATAGTCCAGTGATGTGGTTGGTGCCAGGAGTGCAGTCTTGTGCAGACTTGTAAGGTATGTCCTTGCTATATCCTCATTACTAACTCTTTTAGTTCTAGCTTTGCCATTATAATTTATCTAATATATTCCTTTTCTATTTAACTTAATTATATTGTATTTTTTACTGTTGCTTGCAACCAAATTACCTAAGTCAAAATGCATTGTGGGCATCAAACCTCAAGAATATGTGAGGAATCTGAATTTGTTAGCTGGCTGCATTAGGACTGAAGATGGGGGAATTTTCATTATCATTTTTAAAAGAAATCCTAACCTACTTTAGCACCAAAGGTGAAATGCCTTAATCATTATAGCTTATGGTCACCCAATAAAGGCAACACTCCAGGGTGCAGCACAGATGCAGTCATTAAGTACTATGAAAGTTAAGAGTTAATTTTAACCTACGCATGGCTGAGTAGGTGCTTTAAAATGCGTTCGATAGCATAGAGAAAATGAATGACACACATTTCTAAATTCCTTGCTAAAGGAATAGACTGAAACTCAGGCATTTTTGTGACATTGCTTAAAGTTCCTCCTATCTCTTGTAGCTTCAGACTGAGGTAGTCAAAATACAAAAGCAAAATTCAATCCTTTGACTTATGATTTTCGTTGTCAGTTGAATTCACAAGATTACCATACTTGTGCAATGAAGGAAAGAGTATTAATCTAGAAAGAGTTATACTCCAGGAATTGGAATGGGAATAGTTCAATCATCTAAAGCTTCTCATCCTCCTTGCCAGATAAGTAACTGTTTTAGCTTGTCTTATAAGGTCACTCATCATCTGATTTAAGATCATATTACTCTTTTTCCTGCAGAGGTTAATTTACGAGAGAAAGCTGATAGTCCACATGCTTCCTAGCTAACCACCTCTCAGTGTTCTTTCTCTAAATTGTTAGATTCCAGTACAGCCAGTCATGTTGTACAGGAATCTGGCAATTCAGAGAAAGAAATACTTTTTCACACAGACAAATTACATTATATTGATTAATTAGGAAATTAGTAAAACTTGGCTTTTGCTATTGTTTCACCAGGATTGTAAGGGAATATTTTTAGATATGACTAAATTGAACAATATGAATATACTTGCAAGAATTTCCTTATACATTGAGCTAATTTACAACTCTAATAATTACAATAGTGTTCTTGGATGATTGGCAAATATATGGAGCTAACCATAACCCCCATTAAATGACATTATGTTGCAAGAAATGATTTGGTATATTATAGAAGGAGTCAAAAATACTGAATAGAAATGTTAGAGGTGACTTTAAATATTTAACTCACTACTTGCTCCCTAAAAATCTGTTCATCTGACTACAATCTTGGAAAACGTGTAGGTGAGTAGTGTTGGTGTTACGTTATGTGAGATTGTGAGGGCAAGCTTGCCAGTGATTGACACTGTGGTTGAAGGAGCACCTTGACTTCAATGAGAATGGGTAGATCTCAGAGTAGGAACGTCAATGAACGACCAGAGGCAAAGTAGAAATGCACACTGGATGCCAGAGCCCAGTAAGATAAGAATATTTCTATCTATAGAGATATTTAAAAGTATGCAACTAATTGTGTATTTTTAGAACCTAAATAAATATACAATCCATTAACGTTCCAAACAGCAGGTACTACTCATAACCTGTGTAATAGTCTTTTACTGTATTTTCTGTATTAACAAGAACCTAATTTTTGTTTAGTTACACATCAAAAATTGATTCCAATGTCCTATTCAGACATAAATCATGATTTCTAAGAAAACTGTGGTTAGTTTATTCATATTACTCGTGACTGATTTAGGCTTCAGTATCTGTGATAAAATTAGGAAGTATGAGGAAAAACTTCTAGGAGCTTCCTTGAAAGGATTCTGCTTTTAAAAAGAAATACAAGGAAAATAGAGCCATTCTTCCATCACTGGAATAGAACCTGGCTTGATGAAGCCTTAGACTGTAGCAGCCATCCTATGATGTTGGGGCAACTGGCCCATGGACCATGCTTGCATGCTGAAGATAGCAAAAGAAACATACGCCAAGAATTTTCAATGAGTTTTTGGAGAAATTGAATTAACCAACTGTGAAGCCTCCATTCTACAGATTCGTTTTCATATGTGAGGGAAAGAAAATGTCCTTATCATTTAGAAAGTTTAACTCATACCACTTTGTACTTTTGAAAAAAATAATTCCAGAGACAGAGATCAGAGACATGTTTTACTGGAGCCAGGATGATACACATGCATGTTTTCTCATATAATCCCTAATAAACATGGACCCTCTTTAAAGAAGAAAAGGCAAATCCATGTGATAGTAGCATGGATGTAATATGAATCATTCTTCTATTCTTCTCTTAAAAGATCTGTGGACATTTATCGTAATCTCTGTGCTTTGAGGAAAGACGCAAACCCAGAACCACCTCAGATTATTAGACAGTGGCTCTGATTACCAGACCAGTGAGGACCCAGGATCTAAAACACCGTCAGTTCACCCATCAGTGTGAAGTTTTCTAGGTGTCAGGTGATAAACTAACATTGCACCAAATTTGACTCAGAGTCAGCCCAGTGGAAGCTCCAGTGCATCCTGTTTATTCTATCAGTTCCTAAGTATAGGTTTGGAAAAGATAAAAATCAGCAGAATTCTTTCACTGGCCTGTTAGTTTTTGAAATAAGTGCTATTCTGGCAGGAAGGAGCAACTAGAAGCCTTTGAGGCCATTTCTTCTTATTCAGATGATTAATATAAAGTAATATCATATCTCTAAGGAAAGTGAGAATTTAGCACAGCCATGTAAGATTTGAAAAGTCCAGGAGGGTGAATCCTTTCACATTTTCACTTATTCTCCTGCTTGGGTAATGAAGAAATGGTAGCACTTGAGGGAGGGCAGTAGTAATTACAGTTATAATTAGAGTTCCAGATGGGGGTTATTTTCTCCAGCTAACAATGAATCTCCTTGCTCACAGTAAATAGGTATTAATTTACTAAATACTTGTTAAATCTTCCATCCAAGAGAAGACCAGAATCTGTTAGTTTTATATGGTAGCAAGAGAATATAGTTTTATCACCTTCTGTGATTATTACACAAGACCCCCAAATTATATGCTACAACATAGTCGTAGTGACCTCAGATGTATAACTATCCTAAAGGGCATAGCTGCTCTAATATTTGATGTTATCCTGTTGCCAGGACAAAGTCTCCCGGAGTACAGGGAATCCTGGACAGCTCAGCATAATATATGTGTTAGTACGAAATGCCAGCACCTGAAATTTCAGAGCTGTTTGTGGGGATTCATTGGCCCCAGTAGGGTCATGTAATCCAAAGTGAGGAAATTATGCCCCTGCCATGGGATACAGGTACAACATTTGAGCTTTTTTACAGTTTGGATTCAATAAACAGTTCACTTTATACAATAATATGCTCTGAGCCATTAATCAGTTACCTGAAAGGATGCTACTTTTAAATAAGGCTCAGAGCAAAAGATTTTCTAATTAGTGAAGGTAGCAGTGCAAGAAGCTCTGCTACAGAGAAGATATAAAAACATACACAATGTCTTTGGCACGTGGAGTAGAGTATGCAGAAAGGAGTAAGTCCCATGAGGGCTTTTAAAACAAACTCATGGGAGAATAGCAAATGTCAAGAATTAATAACAAGGCAGCTTAGAAGAAAGACATGAAGGGACCTTCTGGAGTAACTCCAGAATGTGAGGACATATGTGCTACATGTGAACTGTCATCGGAAGGCTCATTTGAATGTTTCCAAAATGGGGAAACCTTAATAACCAGGTAGACAGGCTGACCTGCTCAGTGGAGGTCAGTGACCTTCATTCTCTCATCTCTCCTACTCGGCCTGCTCCATGGGCCCATTAAGCATCTGTCTATGGCACCAACAGCACAGGTCATGAAGACCATCAGCAATTTAGAACTTCTTCTCCCAAAGCTCACCTGACTATTGTCACTGATGAATGACGAATTTGCCAATAAAAAAAAAAAATCAATACTGTAGTTTGTGTGGAGTGAACCTACCAAGGGAAAGGAACACAGGTCCTTTTCAAAGGCATAGAAAGTTTACCTATGAAATCCAGGTACTTCTATGAAGCATTCTTTCACACAGCATAGACACTCTACTTGCTGTCCGTGTGACTTTGGGCAAGTTACATGAACCCTCTTTTCCAACTTCAATGGAAAGGGGGAATCTTTACATATGTCTACCAGTTGTTATGAGGATTAAATAACTTAATATATGTAAAACACTTAGAACATTGACTGATAGATAGCAAGCACCACGTAAGTATCAAATAAATAATAGAAAACTGTTGCAACCAGATGTAGAAAAATTAATGGAAAGCTGTAAAAAATGATTCTTATGCCTCTTTCAAGATTAAATATGTGGTACAAATCAGTTATTGACTAAAAAGCCTCAGCCATGTGTGGTATTAATTGAAGAAAACAAAAATATAAACAGGTAGTGGTATGAGGAGTGCAGGATGCATGAATACTAATTACATCCTCATAACCAGTTTGGGAATGAGATCTAGCGTAGTTCTACCTATAACATTATCCTAGCTATATTCTGTGTATAAAGTAAATATTTACTTGTTTATTTCTTTTCATTTATTTTCCTCCATGTTCATCCTATTTTTGCATATTAAGTATGTGGGTGATGGTAAACTTCTCAATGTGGCCCACGGCCTGATCACAGCGGATAATGAAAGAAAGGGACATTACCCAGAGATACTACAGGCGATGCTAGGTGAGAGATGGAAATTTGGACTATTTTTGGAGAGGGTGGTTAAATGAAAGATAATTATACTATTTAACTTAGGAACAACGGTAAGAAAAATACATGTAGCAATCTGATGGCCAGTATTCTAGAACCTACAGAGTATTAGTCAACACCCAGTTTTCAGGTTACGTTTTCCTTTTGGAAGGATTTTTCCATCGCGTGAACCTTGGTAGGAAGTAGTTCCAATATCCCACATAAAAGCTGCAGGGGTCTTGCAGCTGAGGCTTTAGGCATGTGTCTTAGGTTTAAGGAATCAGTCTTTGATTCAAGTTTGTGAATTTTGATGGGGTAAAGCAAAGTCTCAGTTTCATGGGGAAATTAATCAAGGCACATATGACAAGGACAAAGACCCTGCAGTATCCGTGACATGAGTGTCTGTGATGACAGTAACAGAATCCTCAGCAGACAGGTGTGACTTTGGCTGTGTTTCTCTCTTCCCTGTCACGGTGCCTTTTTCTAGAAGCCTAGATCTCCAATTTTTCTCAATATCCTTCCTTCTTTTGTAATCAAGAAATCGAATATGTATTTACATATATATAGATACACATCCTTAAAAGCACACATGTGCAACACAAGGAGAAAATCTGTGTGTGTGTACTCATACTTGTGTACTCATGTATTTCTTGAAAATTGAGAGTAGCTATAAATTCAAATACCATTCTATTAAACTTTAAATGATAGGATTTTGTGGTCGATCTTCATTATTTTTTTAATTTGCATTTTCTTAATTTTCTACTTTTTTCTAAAATTTAAATTTAGAAAACAACCCAACAGATGTCAAATGTAAAAAATAGATTTTTTTTTTCTCAGCTGTTGAAACTTTATGCTTCCAACTGGAAATGTAATGTTCTCAGAGGATATAAAACAAGACAGTAAATAAGATACACCTGATCAGAGCAGGCTGCTTTCTTTCTGCCTATGACCTGGCTAACTTCATTGCAGTAGGGAGCCAAAAGTTGGATTTATAAAATTCTCAAGTATTAGGAACAATATTGCACATTGGAAAAAAGGGGAAAATACAGTAGAAGATAAATATTTATATTTCTTCCGATTTGGTTTGATGAAGAATAAAGGGAGATGAATTTAAATTCAGCAGCTTTGGGACCTGCACTGTTACCAGGTAGAGATGGATGGTAAGCAGGTGATGGAGAATGAAGGACCGTGGTGCTGGAGCAAAGATTTTGGGAGGAGGTTCAAGCTGTTAGGACTCAAGAAAGGCGTCTCAGTACCAGAGAAAGTGTTTTTGCACGTACATGTGCACGCACACACATATATATAAAGAGAAGAGGTAAAGCACACCTCTTTATAGGCTTATGAATCACTGAATCCTGAGTTTAATTATTAGCTATTTCTCATGCTGGCTATAGAACTTGTGCTGGTCATTTATTTCTCCCTCTCTGTCTTTCTCTCTCTCTCTCTGGAGCTTCGGCTCCTAATGTTAAAATGAGCAAAATGATGACTTAATTCTTTCAGATGGGCTAAGCAGTGACTGAGATAATCCACACAGAACCTGTGTCCTGGGTCATGGCACAAAGTCGGTGCTCAATACATTTGTGTCAAAATTATTATTTTTATCAGCTATTACTGTTTGAAGCCATATGTTAAAATTTGCATTCAGTGTTGGAATGACCATTAGAAAACATTTGTTTCATGTTCTCTACTCACCTTACAGATGAAGCAGCTGAGACTGTCATTTTGGGGAGAGAAACTGACAGTAGAATTCAGATTTCCTGAATCTCAGCTTGAGTTTGCCTCCATCTGGTATACCCCTCATTTCTCAGCTCTGTACACATCCATACTCACTGCCCACTTATCAAAAGGACATGCCTATACCTTAGGTTAAATACTAATGTGAATATTTAGACTATCTTTTTTAAAATCTTGAGAGATCTGGATTTTTCTTTCAACATTTATTAGTGTCTTAAATATTTTGGAAAGTACTTATAAGTACTCATTAAAGCATTTCATTTTACATCATTGCATGGATGATAAATTCAGGATGAATATTTAATATTTATTAAAGGTTATAAATTCTTGATACTAGAAAAAATTTTGCTTAATTTTCCTCTAAAACAGTTAAAGGGAGATAATATTTTAGATGCATATATACATATTTATACATTCATCTATATTTCAAATCATGAGTGAGACTTAAAAAAATATTGAGAGAATTTATGCTTAAAATAATTATGATTGAGAAGGCTTTTGTAATCTGTATTTCTTTTGAACCAACACATCTATGGTTGTTTGCTTTAAGTAATTTTAAAGGACAATAATGCAAACCACAAAAACTTAAAGTCTACTAAAAAGAGCATTTTGTTTTTCTTTTTGGGATGGAAGCAAGAAAGCAAAAACTTAGTATGGAGCTCTGTAGTAAGAATGCAGGAATTTTTCATTTTATTTTATCCTTCCCGGGTGAAAAAGGGAATTAAATCCATGATAATACATGAATTGACAGCTGTTAACCCAAACTGCTAATTCAAATGTATTTTCATTTAAGGAAGAAAAAGAAAGAGAAGGAAGAAAGAAGGGAGGAGAGGGAGAAATAAGGGAAAATTCAAGAATAATGACAATAACAAAGATCAGATGTCAGTATTAATTCTAAAACTAGTCTATTTGTTAAAACCTGATACTAATTGTGCAGGAAATTACCCTTTTCAGATATATGCTAAGTAAAAGCAAAGAACTATTTTTTTCCTCAGATAATTGCCTCATTGGCTTTATCCTGGGCAGTGTTCTTTAGTGGACGGCTTCACAGAACTGGTAGGGGGGCTGGAGGGGCACATGACGTGGGGGAATGTAGAATCTCTATGTACATGTTTCATATGGTTTTTAGTGAATTTTTTTGTGCATTCTAAATGCTGGACATAATATATCAGTATAGCCACAGGTATGATGTACATAAGTAAAACCATATATCAATGATGCACATGAAGCTATTTAAAAGATTGTATATGTGATCCAAGTTGTTTAGAGACACAAATCTAAATTGCCAAGAAGGAGTTAGCATACTAAGGCCTTTGGGCCAAATGCAACCTCTAAAACCTGTTTTAGCAGACAAAGTTTTATTGGAACAAAGCCAGGTTTGCATATTGTTTACAAATACTCTTGTATTATGCAAGAGTTAAATTGTTGCAACCGAAACTTTATGGTGCCTAAAATATTTATTCTCTGGCTATTTAGAATATAAAACTGGCTAATCTGCACTGTAGAGAATTCAGGTCAAACTGTCTGTGGACAAGGAGGAAATCTTAATATCTCTTAGGGACTTGACTCCAGAGTTTATAAATAGTTGTTACACCTTGAAATTTTGTCAACTAACAAAGGTGTCAGTATCACATTTTTGTTTGTGCCATAAATAGTAAGTGTACTTTATATCTGTTTCCTCAAATTAGGCCTTTTCTCTATTGCAAAAAGGTAAATGACCTTGGCTAAGTTAAATTTTCTAAGCCTTAGTTTACTTATATAACACAATTAAATACTATCTTATATGGTTCTGGAAGGATTATAATGTTCACATGTGTCCAATGTTTTGCAAATGAGCTTCAGTAAAAAATGCCTCTCTTCCCACATATTTTGACAGGGTACAGCTCCTATAGATTTGACACTACAGGCAACAACAATAAGTAAGTTTTGATGGATCTTAATTTAATATTAAGCCCACAATCTGAGCTATAAACACACAACAGTACATGTATTTTTTGTGCCTTTATAGCTCAGTTTGTGGGCTTAATATTAAATTGGGGAAGAACATTACTATACTACATATTTCATTATTATAATCAGAAACAAACCTGTGTGGACGCCTTCAGGTACCGGTGTTCTAGGTTGTAGTTCTAATGCCATAAGCTTCATTTTAATCATGTTCTTTTGATTTTAAAGATTTTCAATTTTGTTCATTGCAATCTCTGCTCTTAAGGGAGGAATCATGGATTTTGTTTTTTCTTTTGCCAAGAATTTCATTTTTTTTTTAATTTGGGGGGGTTAGTTTTACTGAGCTGATTTTTAGAGAATATTAATTAAGACTGAATATATTCAAGAATTCAGTATGTGTATATGCTGTATAATGATTATCACAATCAAATTTAATACATCCATCTCCACTCATGCTGTGCATTAGATCACCAGAACTTTATTTTATAACTTTTTGCTATTTGTGACAACAAAGCTGAACCTGTAAGATATATATGTTAAGTCACACAAGCCAGACACAGACAAAATACTGTATAATCTCATGTATATATGAAATCTAAAAAAAGTTAAACTAGTGGAAAATGATAATAGGTTGGTGGTTGCCAGGACAGAGGGGTGGAGGAAATGCAGAGATGTTGATCAAAGGAACAAGTATTTTTATCTTTATAGTCCTAATATCTAGTTGAGTGCCTAGAAAATAAGTTCTTAGTCAATATAGGATAAACGAAAAAATGAAAGGAATTGATATGGTAATTGGAAGCAAAGGGTGAAATAAAACAAAATGAGTCCCTTGTAATCAACACACATTACTAGAACTGACAAGCGTCTGATGTAATATCTACCTTTTAGTTTTAGGTATTATATACATACACATAAATCTCAGTAACTAGGATGTGTTCAAGGTAAAAGGCCCTGGTGGAAAAAAAAAATGTGTTTTTCTTGTTGTTTAAGAACTGAAGACCTGTTAGTGAGGGTTGCATCTGAAATGCTAAAAAAAAAAAAAAAAAAGTTTCAAGTTTTGTGAAAGTTTATAAATCAAAAAAATAAAAGCAAAGGAACTAGGTTTGCTAGCATAGAAAAATTGATAAAGCAGATATACTATAGTAGCTTGGATATTCTATTTTAATTTAGTTACATTATCAACTTTAAATATATTTCATAAATTTTTAAAATATTAGTGTATTTACCATCTATAGCTATGAATGGTGATCCCTAACAATTCTGGTGAGTAAGATCTCAATGCTTTCAAAGAGAAAAGAAACAAACATATTACAAGTAAAAAGGTCTTATCTGCCATCACTTGATTGATCTTGTTTATAAGAGACTTCTGAGATGGCCCAAAACACAGATGCAAAGGCAGTGACCAACAGGGCATATGACAGGCCTTCTGGCCCAGAGAGGGGACCCCTCAAAGCAAATTATGGACCTCATGTGTGTTGGAGGGGGACTGAAGTAATGAATTAGAGCTCTTTTCAGTACCCAAGGACCTCTAATATGGCTGGAGGGTCCAAATAACAAGGTCCTTCAGTGATATTCAAAATCACATCCTATTGTATGACATGTTGAACTGAAACAGGCCTAAACAATGAACTTGAGGTTAAAAGAAGAGATTTACCCACACTTAAGAGAAAATTCTCAGCAAGAAGCGATGAAATCAATCATGTTAGTGAAAATCTGAAGCGCTCAGCACAGAGAAAGCAGGTCATAGCGCCTGTGCAAACCTGGAATGGCTGCTATTAAATAAGTACGTAGGTTGTCAAATACATAGCTGTTCCCACCTTCATGTCCAGGGGAGGGTCATCATACCTGAAGTAGGCAAGGGACAAAGGGAAGGGATGGCCAAAGCCACAGTTTGGTGCTTTTTGGTACCAGTAACTGGGCAGGACTAAAACAGGCAGGAAACTCATTTACTTGTGTTGAATAAATCTCAGGGTTATACAAATTATGAAATTATGAAGCTAGGCATGGTAAACAACTACAATTTTTAATATTTGCTGTTTGCAAATATTCTTAGTGTTAAATAGACAATAAGGCACCATGCACCACACCCACAGCAAGATATTTTGCTTCTTTGAATAATGTCCTGTTTCATCCAAATCATCCTTAGATTGATCCAATTTATGCTTTATGCACAAAACATCATGGAAAGGGATATATCACAAACTAGGTATCCAGAAACATTTATGATCAAAGTTAAGGCCAGGCGTGGTGGCTCACACCTATAATCCCAGCACTCTGGGAGGCCAAGGTGGGCAGATTGTTCAGGAGTTCTAGACCAGCCTGAGCAAGAGCAAGACCTCCATCTCTAAAAACTAGCTGGTCTTTGTGGCAGGTGCCTGCAGTCCCAGCTACCTGAGAGGGTGAGAGAATGACTTGAGCCCACGAGTTTGACATTGCTGTGAGCTATGATGCCACAGTAGTCTACTGAGGACAATAAAGTAAAACTATCAAAAAAAATTAATCCTCTCCTTCAATGCTTTACTTTTCTGCAAAATTTACCCAATGTTAGTGGTAAGGAATCAGGATCTGGACAAGTAAGTAAATTTAGTATGATGAAGCTATAGAATGTACACAGCTAGTTCTCTTAAGACTTCATCTTTACAGAAATTAAGCCTTTAAAACTAATCTAAATTTTGCCTAAATATTTAAATCAAGATTTTATAGAATAATTTTTTTTCAGGTAATTTGGCTCATGAGAGAAAACTTATTTCACCATATAGGGTTGTCGTCATAAAATGTGGATACATGCATTGCCAGAGGAGGGTGCCAATCCCTGGACTATGGCAAAGAACCTTGATTTTGTAGTTTGAAGACAAAGCTTATGAACTTATTTTTAAGCAAGATCATTATTATGACAAACACCACATAAACCAGAGAAAGAAGAAAAATGAAACTGAAAAGTGTTAGTGCTGACACTGCTAGGACAGAAGAAATGGAACATTGAGAGCTCGAGGAAGGAAGATTTCCTTCTTATTGACTAAAACTGCCAAAAACCATTTCTGAGGGAAGCCACGTTTTATTTCCACAGGAGAATTAGAGCAATGGATTATGATAAAGCTTTTATCTTGGACAAAACTGATGCAATGACAGTGCTGTGATGTGTCAACCAGCAGAGAGAATATTATGGTATAAAATACAAAATTTCCTGAGTATACCAGGAAAAAAAGGCAGCCAGACATTCAAGCAATTAGGTTATTCTTCTAAATAATTCTGATTTCAAAATACAAATTGTCAAAGACACATGTTCTTTAAGCGCTTCCATAGAAAGAATCACATATATAAATGCAGTTCAAAATTTTCTTTCAGGGTGGCTAAAATGAAGCTCTTTCTCACTGTCCCTATGCATGATTAAAAATAAATAAAACAACTAAATCACATTTGACTCTCTATTCAAAAAGTGATTACTTTATCATTTTCACTTCAGTGGGGCACATATGCCATCCGCAAGAAATTACTAATGTGTTCTACGATATTTTGCAAAAAAATACAATGTATTTTTCACTTGTGAGTACCATCTGCAGTATTTCAAGCATGAAAAATATTTTAATGCTTCAGGGAATTTGATATAATTGAAGCTATATTTTTCTGAGAATGACTCAAATGACTGATTATGAAATATGTGTCTAGTTTAACTGACATGAACTCTTGAAAACAACACCCCTGTTCTCTGACCTCAAGTTGAACAATCACCCTGCTTCCTCACCAAAGGCCCTTAGTTTTGCCATATTCCTGACATTTTACACTAAAACAAAACTAAACAAATTCCCATGGGTCATCTAAGTATGGAAAAGAACTCTTGCCCTGGATATCTTTGGCCATTTCTCATGAATACAGAAATGGAGAATAAGCCTCTTAAACAAAACCTAAGTACTCAGCCATCACATTATTCTGCTCTTTCTGTTGTTATGGGAGTTTTCTGGGTTGGGCCAAGTACTCTCGCCAAACTGCTGCTCTGGACCGGAAACCCAATCACCCCAGACTTACCAGAACCATCGGGTGCCCATGAAGTTATCTCAGAGCCTTAAAAGAGAAGTCGTAGGCCGTCTTCAGAGTTGAGCCCTCAGGCTGAGAAATGAAATGCTTTGTCTTTCCCCTGAACCAGCTGAGGCACCTGCCTATAGGTGATGTACATCGCACTTTTTAAAAGAGGCAGCTCCACGTGATGAAGCTACATCCTGCTCAGCAGCCCCCAGCAAGAAGCGCCAGAAAACGAATATCACACAAAGGTAGCACAGCCCACGTGATTCACATCAGCACTGAGGACTTTTCTCACTAGGAAGAACTTGTGAACAAGTCAGATGAGCTGAGTTCCCAAATTGAGAGCAGTGAAAGTGGGGGGGAAACTTTCAAAGGGCCCCTGAAAAGTTACACCCCACTTTAGAGATCTCTCTATATTTAGTCTGATCTTTATACCAATCTCTTGAATTAAGCTATAGATTTCTACATTGTGAATTAGATAAGCACTGCCTGCAAAGCCAAAGATTCATTCCCCACTGCCTGTCCATCATACTTATTTCTAGCCACACAGACCCTTTAACTCCATACTTGGCTTACGGGTTGTACTCCTGACCACTAGACCACCTGCTCCTTGGGGGCCAGGAAAGCATTCCAAAAGTAGAATATCAAATATGTAAGATGTGGTATAGAACAAAGCAAGCAGGCATGACACTTATCACATTAATAAGAATTTCCATGATTTATCTAATTTAATCATCACAGCAACTCATGAGCAAATGATAACAAGACAAAGGCTTAGAGACCTGAAGGTCTTGTCCATAGGACCCAGCCTCTCCATTGTAGAGCCATCCTTCACGTCTTATCTTCATACCTCAGCAGGTTCTGCTTTCAACCTCTATTTTCTGTCTATTTGGTATCATATTAAAAAGAATATGAAGAAAATCTATCACACACAACACATATATTAAATAAATAAATCCCTAAATCTTTACCCATTTTAACAGAAGAAATAATTTTCTCATGATGCTCACATGGACAGAATTCATGTGTACAAGCCTGTTTCCCTATCTTCCATGTTAAAACTGTATCTATTTGATATTCAAATCACTTGGCTTGATAACCTACTTCATATGTCTTTGAAAATCAATTTATCAAAAGTGATCACTTTGGTAGTTACTAATTAATAACCTATTTTTTGGAGAATCCAATATGTTTTCTAAGTTAAGAGGGAGAAATGTCTCGGCATGTCCAATTACCTGCAAAACAGATTGTGTCTATGTACTCGGAAAGTGGTCACTTAAAAAAGGACGTTATTGATGAACTTTCTGGGAAAAATTTCAGTGGAGAAAGCAACTCTATTGATTGGGGGAACTTCTTCTGTAGACTACTCACAATGAATTTCATCTAATCCCAAAGCATCAGTTTGGGTGTGCAGAATCTAAGTAGCTATTTTTATAAGGAGGGATTCAGGAAAGAAACATGCACCTGAATTATTAAAGATGACAAATAGTGAGAAAGATTGCTGAGACAAACTAACTAACTAACTAAAGGTAAGATTAGGATTAGTAATGCCCCTTTTCAGTTTTGACATGAAAGCTTTTACATGGACTTTACATGTGCTGGTTTGGCTAACTTGGAACAAAAAGTCAAGATATCAAAGATACCTTCTTAAATTTACATATGGAAGTCTGCCTGTAAAGTTATTGTCCATTCTAAGTTTTGAAAAGAATGATGATGAGGCAGAAAAGAAAGAGGATTTCCAGACTTAATATAGTGAACTATTGTAAACCATTCTAGATATCAAGGGAAAGCACATTTGTCTCAAGTGTGTTTGCTAAGCTCTTGACGGGCATTTTAATATCTTAGTTCATGATCTTCCTGTGTCATTTCCTACCATATCAGGCACAAGGAAATACTAGCTGGGTGCTAATTTAAAAGCTGGATGCTCCACCCAGAATCTGCAAGCTTCTAAGAACTGAGTCAAAAATCTTCACATGCTTTTTCTGAACACGATAAAACCTTGAAATTATGGATAGTTTTCTTTTAGAGTTTAATGCAGCAAAGTCAGAAAAGAGCATGGTCGCACAAAGAAAATCTGTTCAGTATTCAACTCAGTTCTCAGTCAAAAGCAACCACCAAGCTAATGTAAAGTAAATGCATAGACAGATGGTCCTGATAAATAAAGACCAAAGCCAGAACATGCTTATGCTGTGAACTCGTTAACAGAAAAGTTTCCCAGATAATCAAAATCAACAAATACCAGCCTTATCAACCCTGGCCCAATGCGCACATCACTTAGGGTCAGCTCTGGAAATGTACTAGTGAGGTACATTTGTTTCTTTAAGGATCTTAGAAGCTGATTTTTAACCTTTCCTTTAGATATCCAACCTTTGTCTCCAGCAGAGCTTTGTGGAGTTTAAATGCATGACCAGCCTTCAAAATTGGAAGATCAGCAGCCATGATGGAGAAAGAAAAGAATTCTGGCTTGTTATATGGTAAAGAAGTGCCATTAGTAAGTAAATGTAAACTTTTGTGGCTATTATTGTTAGCGTTGCTGTCGTCCTGGTTTTCACAGATTTTTTGATATTTCAGTCTTCCATCCATACAAGAGCCTAAGCAATGTTTTCTGTAGTCATGCTGAATTCCCAAGAATTCATAGTTAAAATAATAATTAAATGGGTGGGAGAAGAGATTTAATCTTTTTTAAATTTTCATTTATTTTTTAAGTTAACAAATTAAAAATTTATACTTCTGTTATACAACATAATGTTTTGCACTGTGAAAAACACTGCAGAATTGTTAAATCAAGCTAATGAACATATGTATTACCTCATACTTACTCTGTGTGTGTATGTGTGGTAAGAACACCTAAAATCTACTCTCAACACCCCAACTACCATCACTAACCTTAGTAACTAACTGAGTTTGAGTTTGTTTTAATTAAGACATTTAATCTTAAACAAAAACCCTTGGAGAAGTTTTAAATACATAAAGGCATCATGATTTAAACACATGTCTTTGGAAGCAGAAAGACTCCACATGCCACCTGCTAGTTCCATGACTTTCCAACAAAATTAGTTAGCCTAACTTGAGAACCTTCATGTGTAAACTGGTGATCATTATATCCAACTCATAAGGTTATTATTGGTTGAAGTGGAATAGTGTTAAGCCGCAGCCCCAACCTTTTTGACTTCAGGGACAGGTTTTAGGGAAGGCAATTTTTCCATGGACTTGGGATAGCAGGTTGGTTTAAGGATGATTTAATAATTAGGCATTAGATTCCTCCACCTCAATAATTAGGCGTTAGATTCTCATGAGGAGCAGGCAAGCTTGATTCCTCACAAGCACCGTTTACAGTAGAGTTTGTGCTGAAAGTCTAATGTTGTCACTTATCTAACAGGAGATGGATCTCACGGGGTGAGGCAGGGATGAAGAGAGGCTGTAAATACAGATGAAGCTTTCCTTGCCTCCCTGCTGCTCACCTTCTGCTGTGTGGGATGGTTCCTCACAGGCAATGGAGTGGTAATGGTCTGCAGCCTAGAGGTTGGGGACCTCAGGCATAAAAGCATAGTGCTTAGCACATAGTAAGCATTCCAGAATTGGTCCCTACTCTTATTTTACTAGAAATGATATGAGCAAAAGTGGAATCAGTATTATAGACACTGCCAAGCATCTCTGAGTAAAATTTTCCTGCAGTTGGTTAATGCAGTAAAATATTGCTGATCTGAGATAAAAAGTTTAAAGTAACATGCTCTTAAAAGGCTATCCCTAGCATGGAATCTTCTTCATAGACACAACTATCATTCTATTTCCCACAGTCAATAAAAATCAGGATGCATATAATAAATATTTGGGAATGTTGTCCCTTTTTGGTTCAATTAAAGTTATATCAAGTACTGCAGAAACTAAAGACTCATATTCTTCAGCAACATGCCCCATGTTTAATGATAAGATTTAATTGGATTCTTTACAAAAAGTTTAAAGAAATTAGTGCAGGTACTTTTGTAGGATGTACCTATAATATATATTCGTTTATACTTATACTGGGCACATATCTTTGTGTTGCTTATTACAAATCATTGCCGTAACAAGAACCATAGTTCCTTACACTCAACCTTGGCAACATCTTTGTCATAAAAGAAGTAACCATGAAGTCCATGAGCTACTTGCATTTAATGAAAATGCTAATAGATTTTCAAATTAAGTTCTATGAAGTCCTTAATTTCAGTTCAATATGGAAGTTTCTTTCCCTGATAAATTGAGTATATGACTCTTCCCATCTGCAAAGCATTGAACAAAGACTAGAGATAAACAACATGGGAAGATGGATGCATTATAAAGTTCTCAAAGATTAAAAACTCTATTGCCGAGTGAATCAAATAAAAATAATTTGAGTAAGTGAAATTTACAAGTGAAAGTGAAAGAATATTTCTCAGTATATCTAAACTCATAATTTTGAATCACTGTAGGCTGAGACACTGGAAAAAAAGAAACTTTGGTAGCTATTATTCTTGTCAATACGAACCAACCCAAGCGTAAAAGAATGTAGAACTAGGATAAATGGTAACAGCAAACAGATTATTAGATATGAAGAAGGAAGAAAGAAAAAATTGAGAGTAAAAGTCATTTTTCTTCTTTTAACAGATATACAATGAAAAGGAATTCAAAGTTAAAATCAGAAACCTGGTAGAATATCTACGGTTACATGGAAATAGGCTTAAGTTAATTGTACAAAAACTAGATAAAATTGTACCTTTATATAGAGTTGATTCATTTACAAAGACACTAAATGTCTTGTAGTGTCTTTCTAAATGAATATATTAAATATCCCTTCCATATGCATGCACTTGTTTATAATTTTTAAATAATTATCAAATTTTATTGAGCATTTAATATACCTTTATATAGAGTTATCTTCAGATGTATCAGATACAAGGCTAAATAGAGGCAAGATTTTCATTTGTTCTATTTTTTTACTTCAGGTTAATTTGAGGATACACACACTAGGTTACAATATTTGCACTTGGTAGGTAGAGTCCCTCTTGTAGCTGTGTTCCACACACAAAATATGTGCCATCTACCCTTACATTACGACCATTAAGTGGAAGCACACCAATCCTCTTCCATCCCCTCTCCCTTGTTCATTGCCCCTCCTTGTAACTTGAATTGAGTTTTTCTCTTATTTGGGCATGTATTAGATCATCTTCTGGTTCCATATTAGTATTGAGTACATTGGATATTTGCTTTTCCATTGTTGCGATACTTTACTAAGAAGAATGTGTTTCAGCTGCATCCAGGTTAATATGAAAGATGTTAAGTCTCCATCTTTTTATGGCTAAATAGTATTCCATGGTATAAGCATATGAGTTGAATACTATTATTTTCCTATTTCTCAGATAATATGACAAAATGTGGGGAAATCCAATGATTTCCACAATTAAACTGGCAATTTGTAAGCATACACAGCATGACTCCAGAGCAGAGGTTCTTTGTCAGTGTGCTCGATCTGAGAGAATCAGGTGGGTATTTAATAAGAGTCCTACAGCCGAGATTTTGGTGCCTAGAAGTGAGTATACTAACATCACCTCCCTTACAGCATGACACATGTGACTCACCTGGCCTAACTCTGTGTGGTGCCTAGAAGAACCACACGTGATTCAAGTCACATGTAATCTCAATGTAGCTATGAGACAGAAGACCTCTGCGATGTACTGAAGGGAATGCCAAACATTTTCTGTAAAGGGCCGAACAGTAAACATCTTAGGCTTATCAGAACAACCAGGCTGTGCTGCAAGTACTCAAATCTATTGTGATGGCATAAAAGGAGCCCTTATACACGACCTGAAAACAAATAAGTATGGCTGTGTTCCAAAGTTAATTACAGAACTAAGACTCAAATTTTACATAATTCTCACATGTCATAAGGTGTACTTTTTATTTTTTTCTCCCATCATTTAAAAATGTAAAAAACATTCACAGCCTGGGACTTTCAGAAAACATATAACCGACCAGATTTGGCTCATAGACTCTCTGTAGTTAACTAACTCCTACCTCTAAAGTGGTCAGTTTTGTATTGGTAGTGGCACATGCACCTCCGTATACGTAACATCTTTTAAGTTTATTTATGATTGACACATAACAATTTTACATATTAATGAGGCATGTATTTCCATGTATGTATACCTCATGTAATGATCCAAGCAGGATATCAGCATATTCATTATCTTAAACATTTATCATTTTGAGGGGATAACATTAAAAAAAAACTCATCTAGATATTTTGAAATTTATACAATATTGCTACTAACTCCATTCCATTATGCAATAGAAAAATCCGAATTTATCCTAACTCTCACTATATACCCATTGACCAAACTCACAAAATCTTATTTTGTTCTGCTAGTTACATTAAATATTTTAATTTACTGTATGCACATCTTTGTAATGTATTATACAGCTTTATACAGGAATTAATCATCCCCATAATTAACTGATATAATTATTTATACCCATATTGCACAGTTTAAGGAATTATATAACAATCATATAAAGAAAAACATAAAGATCCTTGAAATTAACTTCTATTTGCCTAGAAAATAATAACCATAAGACCAGGAAGAAATACCTTAGGAAATCCTTCTACATTTGACAGAGTGAGAATTTGGAAATATTTATTCTAGTAAATATTGGAAAGTTTAGCTCCGAAGGAGGAGGCAACTGCCAGAAAGCACATATACATTTTAAGAAAGGAAAAATATCTGTATTAAAATCTTATTACCCAAGTCACTTTGACTTGTGTAATTACAAGAAACACAAGATACAATATATAAGATAAACATTATTGGTATACAGTGAGTATTACAATTTTAATACAGGTTTTTCCTTAAAATGTATATGCATTTTTTACACTCTGAATTTGTCATAATTTTTAAGAAATAATGCTGACTATATTCTTTACTTGTTTTTTATCACTTTTCTAAATTAAAGTATGTTGTCTGAATTATAACCTAGTTTTTCAAAATCTCTTTCAACTTCATGGTGCCTGCAAAGCCAACATCCCCAGAAAAGCACTAAAATCAAAAGCCGCATCTGACCTGTTGCCCATTTTGACAGATGAGGCCAAATATCGCGTGTTCTTGCATCTACTTGCACTTTTTGGCATATGTAGGGATAATATTCAAAAACTCCCAAAACATACCAGTAGTATCAAACTTATTTTCTTCCAACAATTATGCTATTAACTGAGCAATTTAGGGCATTTTTATACTGAACTTTGGAATTAGAGAAAGAAACAGAAGTCTATTTTTCCTTTTTGCAAATATCCACAAGTGAGGCTAAATGAACAAATCCAATAATAACGCAATGTTTGACAGATTTCTCCATTACCAATGATTTCTTTATAGGCATTTAGTTGATTTGAGATTGGCATGGTCCTCATCAACCTACTCTTACTCTTATTATTATTATTATTTTTTAAAGACGGAGTCTCACTATGTGGCCCTCAGCAGAGTGCTGTGTAGTCACAGCTGACCGCAACCTCAAACTCTTGAGCTTAAGCGATTCTCTTGCCTCAGTCTCCCTTCCGAGGAGCTGGGACTACAGGCACTCACCACAGCACCTGGCTATTTTTTGGTTGCAGTTGTCATTGCTTTTTAGCAGGTGTGGGCTGGGCTCGAACCCACCAGCCTCCTATGTATGTGGATGGCACCCTTCTCACTGAGCTGTGGGAACTAAGCCTACTTTCATCATTCATACCATGACATCTTTAAGATCAAGTCATGGCCACATTTTCTTTTTCGTATAGAAGCAAAGCAATGTTTGATTATTAATGTTACAAGAGCTAAAATGAAACATTACAAGGAGACAACTTAAAAAGGAAAAGACAGCAGAGAAACTATTTATACAAAGCTTTGTAGTGTTCTATATGCCTTCCTATAACTTCTCAGCTGAACTTCGCAGCACTTCACAGTAAATTTAAGGGAACAGTTTCTTTCTAGAGAGGCAGAGGCTCTCTCTACTTTGCCCCTTCCTCAGAGTTGATCAAAAAGTAAATAAAAAGAGAATGTAGAATTGTGCCAAGGAAATACTATTTGAGCACTAGGACACAAAACCTACTTTAGAAATACAATAACAAAAGATATGTATCCAATATATAAAGCAACAGAATGGAATCTTCATCCTTCAAGATTAGCAAAATGAATGGCAGCAGACGACTGTCAGAGGGTCCCCAGGGATGGAAGGGATCATGACAACTGTCAGCGATCACAGGGGAAATGAACTGTAAGAGAAAGGAAACTTACAGGGAAAAAACATTTATTTTCAAAAACTTTGGTGGGAAATGTTTATAAGAAAGGCTATCCCAATTTCTGGTTGGTCCCTGCTGCTGTAGAGGTCCTTTCTCCAGCTCAGTTTCACCCCTTTCATTCTATTTTTTTTCCGTATTCTCTCCTCTTTCTTGAATGGAAGCCCTGTGGAAAGGGCATTACTTAATTAGAGCTGCAAGAGCTCTATTGATAACAGAGATTAGAGTAATCCTGGGCTGAAATGTCTGAGAAAAGAGATATTTGGGGAAATAAGCTGGAATACAAGGTGAAACTGGGCACTGAGACATGGAAAACGGAATCCTACCAATTGTTAGTGGAGTCATATGTTTGTCTTCCACTTTATTTTTTTTATAATTTTATTGAATCATAATTGTGTACATTGGTGCAATCATAGGGCACGATTCATATACATTCAGAGATATTTTGATCGTACTGTTACAGATAGCCTTCATGGCATTTTCTTGATCACTATATAAAGACATTGATACTCTACCTTTAATAAGTTTCACCAGTACCCTGCTAAGATGCACCGTAGGTGTGTTCCTACTAATTGCCCTCCCTCCACCCATCCTCCCCCACTCCCTTTCCCCTTTCCCTATATTCCTGTGCTATAATTGGGTTTTAGCCTTCATATGAAAGCTATAAATTAGCTTCATATTAGGGCTGAGTACATTGGATACTTTTTCTTCCATTCTTGAGATACTTTGCTAAGAAGAATA